>CM056049.1:383303492-383600548 GCA_029574335.1 Rana kukunoris | reverse complement strand
TTAGCGCTGCACCTCCGCAGCACTCTTTGCCCTTACCTCATCCAGGAAACCGCCAGCCAACGACTTACTCACCCCCCGATCCTGGAAATCCTCAAACTGTCTACATCCGGGCCTAGCATTCCCTCTCTCTTGCCCCCCCTTGCAAACAGAATTGCCCGATGATCCACACGCGGTGGTGAGTGACCTCCTCTGAAAACAAATAACAACAGTGATAATCATGCCACGACCCTCCGGAATATCATGAACCCACCTCCTCCAGTCCATACCTCACCACCACACCTCAATCCAGCGCCATGTGTTGGCGCACACAAGAACGAAATCTTCTAGATTCCCACCACCCGATCCTTTTTGACCGCCACCTCATCCAACCCGCACCTGGCCGCCCCGATGCGGAAGGAGTGTGAGGTAAATTGTAACTCAGCAAACCCAGCCGTTGTCAGACATTTCTTACACACCTGTCCCAACTGAAACCGTGACACAAACGAACCATCCCCATGCATAAAGAAGGGCCCCTCCAACCCAGGGCGTATCGTTAAAAAACTCCTGCACCGTCCTCAGAGGGCAGACCCCCGAACCCAGCAAAGGATACAAATGCATCCACCCCCTTTTTCCCTCTGATCCGTTTTGGACCCACAAAAACAAAAACCACGCTGTCCTCCACCAACTGCACATCCTCTACCATTAGACCTCCCGCCACCTATCTGGAAGGGCTAACCAACTCACCCACCCTAAAAATTTGAAAAAAACGCCACCACAAAACCGTATGGAGTAAAAATAACTGGATGTCCCCCAAAACGCCACAAATCTTCCGCAAAATCGAAAATTCACCGGTCCCCGCCGTTCCCTAAGAACGTGACTTTTCTGTAATTCTTACCCGCCTGTTTTACCCCCCCCTTTTTTCCATCTGTCCAGCCGCAAAATACACTACCAACCAACCCAGCTCCACCTCCCCCAGCTCGGCATCCACCCGCCGTTTAAACACAGACCATTCGTCCCTTACCTTCGCGTACGCCGCCCATATCGGCCCACTCACCGACCTCCTGAGCCAGCTTGTGGCGACCCCAACGCAATGCCCCACATCCCCCCCGGGCCTGGGGCCCCTCCTCTGTCTTCCTGCGTAGCCAGCTCTCTGACTTGTCCCACTGAAAAACCGAGCTTTAGCGAGTCTGTTGTCTACACCCGGAATGTGCCCAGCGTACAGAAAGATGTTCCAGTGTAAACAGCGCAACACGAGGTGGCGCAGCAACCGAACCACCGGCAACGAGGATCCGGAAACTCGGTTGATAACTTCCGCCAACCCCATATTGTCACAGCTCGATCACTACCACCACATGACAGAGCTCCAGCAGCACCAGGTTCCTTTTAAAAACCCGCCGCCACCCAGGACTCCGGTCACGCCTCCCCGCTCCATTGTCCCCTGAAGAAAGCCCCCGTAACACATGGAGCCCGCCACGTCCCTGACGATCTACCAATCAAAGTTCCTCACCGGCCCCGACATACAAAACGCCCGCCCATTGTACTCTTCCCAGAAGGTGTGCCACACCTGCAGACCCACCTTACATTCCCCTGACCAGCGAATGGAAGGCGTCGGGGGCCCTGTCCCCACTGTAGCTGCCGACAGCCGTCCGCAGAACACCCTGCCCATGGGAATGATACGGCAGGCGAAGGTCAACTTACCTAGCAGTGACTGCAACTCCCTTAGCTGAACCTCATTCCACCCCAACATCCCCCGGAACACCAGCCGGAGGTCCTCCACCTTGTCCCCCAGCAGCATACCCTCCATTGCCCCCGAGTGAATCACGATCCCCCTGCACCTTCGACAAAGAACAGGGAATGACAAATCCCTCGGATAAACTCCTCCACGAGCAGCGGCGCCGCCGCCCTGTCTGGGTATCTACACGAAAAAGGTCCCCTCCTTTCCCCCCTCACTGGCGTTGTTCCCCCAACACACCCCCCCATTTTTTTCCCGGCCGGCGATCCAGAAGTGGGCGTACCCTTGGCCCCGCCCTGAAAAACTGAGGATTAGACTGGGGCGCGGAAATCATCCGTATCCACAAACTGATATCTTTGTGGTCCCATCGCAGCATAGGGCGCCCAGCCCACCGCTGATGAAACTGCTCGTCATACTTTAACCCCCCATATACCCGATAAGCTTCCCACATAGCGTCCATATAGCAGAAAAGCGCAGAACAGTGCTCCGGGCTCTTCTCCCCAAGGCGC
The DNA here is from genome assembly GCA_029574335.1 of Rana kukunoris. Classification (NCBI taxonomy): domain Eukaryota; kingdom Metazoa; phylum Chordata; class Amphibia; order Anura; family Ranidae; genus Rana; species Rana kukunoris. The sequence continues at coordinate 383,598,328 of CM056049.1, read as the reverse complement.
TGCAACCAATCGCCGAACGTACTAGGAATCACCCCTACCTTCTCTTCACCTCGTCATCCTTTTCCAAAAACTGTCTGCCTTCACCCTATCCAAATTAAACTTCTCCAAAAGCAACAGGGAAAGAATCTCCGCATACTCACCTTTTTCAATTTTCCCCTGACCTCCTGCTTCAGATGAGCCCCCCAGCGGCCCCCCAAGCATACATATATAAAAACTCACCTTCGGCCGCATCAGCCATCCGTACCACGTCCGTCCTGACCCCCCCCCCCGTGTCACGTCAGGAACTAGTGTCCTGCACCACCCACGTACCCCCCCCCCACCACCGGGGAAGGTACCCCAACAGCCACAGGAACCCCCCAAGCCAATCCCCTAACCCAGGGTGCCGCCTGAGATGGTGTCCCCCCCCCCCCTGGCAACGCTGTACCAGGTCCCAAAAATTAACACACAACAAATCCTGTAAGCCCCCCCCCCCAGGGGAACCCTGGGCAGCAGGCAACACTCCCCCCCCCGGGGCCCCTGGTTGTCGGCAAACATTACCCCCCCCACATTACCCCAATTACAGGGGGACCCCCGCCCCCCACCCGCGAACACCCTGCAGTAACAAAAATTCCCCAAAAGTATTGTTAGTGGACTCACCAGGCTGGCCGGGAACGTCCCCCACAGCCATCACCGGCAACTCCACCGCAGGCGATTCATCCATGCGACCCTCTTCCTACGATCCTGATGCCTCCCCCTCCAAACGATCTTCCGAGGCCGGCGTCCTCGCTGACATCTGCCTCCCAGGCACGGAAGGCCTGGAGGCCGAAGATCCCAGCCTCCCGGCGGATCGTCCTCTACCACTCGACCCGGCCGTGGACGTCTCCGTTCCGCTGCTTCCACCGACGGACCTCCGCTCGACCTCCCTTCTCCGATCCGGGGACTCCGGCCTCCCCACTGCCCTGGAACCGGTGGTCGCGATCCTGAACGACCCCCCGGCTGTTCCCCCGCATGGCGAGGATCGGGCGCCATTCCGGCCCGAAGCCCACGTGGTTGTACCCGACCCCCCCCGCCTCGTCCCATACAGCCACCCACCTGTGAATCAAGCCCTCCGGGGGTGTTTGTGAAGCAGACGCCGCCTAAGGCCGGGTTCACACCTATGCGAATTGGTTGCGGCTTAAACCGCATCTAATACGCAGAACATTTTGTTCTGCGTTGTGGAGGCCTTGCAGTGCGGCTCAGGTGCAAATTCAGTCCCATTATCTTCTATGGGTACGCAGCTGATTCGCAGATGTGTTCAGTTCTCTACAGAAATTTCTCTCATTCAGATCAATACACTTCTCCCCCACTCTCCTCTCACTCAGAACTTCCCCCAGGTCTCCAAATTCTCAGAAAAACGGAGCTAATCTGCTGAACACTTCTCTTATCTATCTGCAGAGATAAAAAGCTGAAATACACCTCACAAGTGTGAACCCAGCCTTAATGTCCCCAATCTGTCTTCTCAATGAAAGCTGGGAGCAGGGAAAAACCTGCCTCCCAGCGTGCTACACTTCCTTGAATGTCCCACGTGTGCCCCCTCCCCCCTTTATAAAGGGGGTTCCTCCTACCCAGTCACCAGAGCTCCTACAGCCACTCCTTCCTTCCTTAACCCTTTGTTGCACTACTCCTCACACAGTCATGCCCAGCCCTCCGTTATTTGTCTTTTTGTCATGTCACTCCGGGCTTTCCTATCTTGTTTTTTGGTACAATTCTCCTTTAAGGGGGCATGGCCAGGGGTGTGTCCTATGCCTGCATACTTTTTCTAACCCATCTCAAAAAGTTGGAAGGTATGCCTAAACGGTGCACATTTAGGAGATATTTACACTACCTATAGGTAGGCCTTATTATAGGCTTTTCTATAGGTAAAATTTAAAGATGGAAGTTTATTTCCTCCTTAAGTATTATGCTTAAACATTACTTAGCATGTATGCAGATAACATTAAAAAAAAGTTTCTGATCTTTGGTCTCTATTCCCTAGTTAAATCCAGCATGAGCTCTGTTTAAATGTGTCTGCACTTTGCTGGTTCTCCTAAGCTTGAGTTCCACCCAAAAGTCCACTCCTCGCCCCTTACATGCCACGTTTGGCATGTAATTTTTTTGGGGGGGGGGGCTTCAGGAAGAGTGGGACATCCTGTCCCACTTCCTCCTTCCACCGGGGGGCCGCAAAGGCGTTACGTCATATCGCCTTTTGGCTGCCCCTTCCTGTAGGCGATCACCTAGGATTTTTGACCGATCGCGTGTACGTGGCCTAAGGCAAAGTGTCGAGGTTCGTGGCCAGGTCCAGAGATTCCTGGGCAGATGCGTCAGACGCGTTGGTGGCCCCGTTGGGGACAGTATCGGCTAATTTATGCCTTTCCCCCTTGAAGTTGCTTCCTCGGCTGCTCCAGATAATGATGATCCTAATCGCTCCGGATTGGCCCCGGCGTCCTTGGTACGCCGATCTCGTACGCCTGCTGGCGGATGCACCCTGTCGGCTGCCAATGCAGGAGGACCTTCTGCCTCAAGGTCCCATACTTCATCCTGCTTTACAGTCGCTGGGTATTGAGGGACCGAGGTCTTTCCAACCCGGTCATCTCAACCATGCTGAGGGCACGGAAGTCTTCTTCCAGGAAGATCTACCATCGCACCTGAAAGGCCTACATCTCTTTGTGCGAAGAGATGGGGTGGTGTCCACGGACATTTTTGGTTTCTAGGGTCCTGCTGTTTTTACAGCGTGAAGTGGATCAGAAACTTGCCTCAAGCACCATTAAGGGACATATTTCAGCCTTGGCTGTGTTCTTTCAGCGGCCTTTGGCGGCTCATTCTCTGGTGGGTACCTTTGTGCAGGGGGTTCGTCATATACTTCCCCCCTCTCAAACCACCTCTTCCTCCACGGGATTTGAATATGGTGCTTTAGGACCCTCCTTTTGAAAACATCAGAGAGATTCCTCTCCTGACACTTTCTCAGAAGGTGGCCTTTTTGGTGGCCATTACTTCTGTCAGACATGTTTCTGAGTTGTCCAATAGACAGTCCTGGTTTTGATTATGTAATGACTAAGGAGGCACTAGCGGCAGCACCCTGAAGCAGAAGCAAGCTCTGGAGGGTAGTAAAACAAAAGAAAAGATGCGCCAATCTTAGTGCAATATGCCACAATTTTAATAAATAATTTATCAAAAAACAACAGATTGGCTACTCACAAAGGAATAAGAACACAGGCAGAGGAATAGAGATGCAGGCCCGGAGTCACTGGGCATTGTCAGCCGATCGAATCCATGTCCTGGGCAGCAACATGCTGAAGATGTCTCAAGAATGGCTTAGGAAGCCGGAGGTGCCGTCGCACTGTCATCGCACCGGTAGTGACGTGGGAGCCAGGCCAGCCAATCGGATAACGCGTTTCACAGCGTCCGCTGTTCCATCAGATCCATAGCGTCCATAGAGAACGGACGTATTATATGTAGGCGGGAAAGCTGTGATAGGTTGGCAGCATACCATAATAAGAAACAATAATAATAATAATAATAAGGAACAATCAAAAAAATCAGAGAAAGCTAAAGATCATGACCACAAACCGGGAAGCTATATAATACAGTAAAAATTAACACAACTAAATGTGAATGACTGTAAAATGACAAAATAAATGAGAGCTGAAAATGCAATATTAAACATACAATGCTACAAATACTAAAAATACATGGATAGAATGTTGACAGTGATTAAAAAAACAAAAATCAATAGAAATTCACACTAATATATATATATATACAGTGCGGAAAATAAGTATTTGAACACCCTGCTATTTTGCAAGTTCTCCCACTTGGAAATCATGGAGGGGTCTGAAATTGTCATCGTAGGTGCATGTCCACTGTGAGAGACATAATCAAAAAAAAAAATTCCAGAAATCACAATGTATGATTTTTTTCAACTATTTATTTGTATGATACAGCTGCAAAGAAGTATTTGAACACCTGAGAAAATCAATGTTAATATTTGGTACAGTAGCCTTTGTTTGCAATTACAGAGGTCAAACGTTTCTTGTAGTTTTTCACCAGGTTTGCACACACTGGAGGAGGGATTTTGGCCCACTCCTCCACACAGATCTTCTCTAGATCAGTCAGGTTTCTGGGCTGTCGCTGAGAAACACTGAGTTTGAGCTCCCTCCAAAGATTCTCTATTGGGTTTAGGTCTGGAGACTGGCTAGGCCACGCCAGAACCTTGATATGCTTCTTACAGAGCCACTCCTTGGTTATCCTGGCTGTGTGCTTCGGGTCATTGTCATGTTGGAAGACCCAGCCTCGACCCATCTTCAAAGCTCTAACTGAGGGAAGGAGGTTGTTGCCCAAAATCTCGCAATACATGGCCCCGGTCATCCTCTCCTTAATACAGTGCAGTCGCCCTGTCCCATGTGCAGAAAAACACCCCCAAAGCATGATGCTACCACCCCCATGCTTCACAGTAGGGATGGTGTTCTTGGGATGGTACTCATCATTCTTCTTCCTCCAAACACGGTTAGTGGAATTATGACCAAAAAGTTCTATTTTGGTCTCATTTGACCACATGACTTTCTCCCATGACTCCTCTGGATCATCCAAATGGTCATTGGCAAACTTAAGACGGGCCTTGACATGTGCTGGTTTAAGCAGGGGAACCTTCCGTGCCATGCATGATTTCAACCCATGACGTCTTAGTGTATTACCAACAGTAACCTTGGAAACGGTGGTCCCAGCTCTTTTCAGGTCATTGACCAGCTCCTCCCGTGTAGTCCTGGGCTGATTTCTCACCTTTCTTAGGATCATTGAGACCCCACGAGGTGAGATTTTGCATGGAGCCCCAGTCCGAGGGAGATTGACAGTCATGTTTAGCTTCTTCCATTTTCTAATGATTGCTCCAACAGTGGACCTTTTTTCACCAAGCTGCTTGGCAATTTCCCCGTAGCCCTTTCCAGCCTTGTGGAGGTGTACAATTTTGTCTCTAGTGTCTTTGGACAGCTCTTTGGTCTTGGCCATGTTAGTAGTTGGATTCTTACTGATTGTATGGGGTGGACAGGTGTCTTTATGCAGCTAATGACCTCAAACAGGTGCATCTAATTTAGGATAATAAATGGAGTGGAGGTGGACATTTTAAAGGCAGACTAACAGGTCTTTGAGGGTCAGAATTCTAGCTGATAGACAGGTGTTCAAATACTTCTTTGCAGCTGTATCATACAAATAAATAGTTAAAAAATCATAAATTGTGATTTCTGGAATTTTTTTGGGGGATTATGTCTCTCACAGTGGACATGCACCTACGATGATAATTTCAGACCCCTCCATGATTTCCAAGTGGGAGAACTTGCAAAATAGCAGGGTGTTCAAATACTTATTTTCCGAACTGTATATATATATATATGTATATATAATATTATATATATACACACACACACATACATATGTGTACATGAATACCACATATATAAGCTGGTGGAATATAAGTTTATCAAAACAATATATATAAATTGTCGTCGGCGGTGGGGGACGACATGTCTGCTGGTAAGTGTACTAACCAGCAGACATGTCGGGCGGACAGATTCCCACCGGATAGATTTCAAAGCATGCTTTGAAATCTGTCGGGTGGAGAAATCTGTCCATTAGCCCATACACACGAGCGGAGATGTCTGCTGAAACGGTCCATCGGACCGTTTTCAGCGGACATATCCCCTCGTGTCTACGAGGCCTAACTCAAGACAATATAAAATAATAAAAATTAGTAAAAATTAATAAAAATGTTTTATTTGCTTGTCACGCAGTAGTAAAAAACTCAAAGAATTTTCACAGAACATGTTGATAAATACAAAAAAAAGTATCAGCAGAAGCATTGGGAGCATTTGCGCGAGTATAAGTACTCCCGCAGAAATACTCGGTATCGGTCCCGAAACCGATACTAGTATCGGGACAACCCCAATATATATATACACACACACATATACATATATATACTGTGACAGGAAGTCAGGTAAATCTATGTGTGTTGTCATAGACGGAAGATACTTTTCTGCCTTGTGTAGACAATACACCAATTACTATTGGGCGTCGGCTGTAGAAATGGCCAGAGAGGTTTGGGGAGTTAGAAGCCTTCAGCTGTTCAAAATGAAGCAAGTAAAGCCCCTATAAATAAAGCCTAAGGATAACGACTGATTGCTGCATCCTGGGGGCTTTGTGAGTGAAGGAGCAGACACAAGCACTTCTGAAGAGGTGAGGTGCTGATGGATATTTCTGTGTGAGAAATATCAAAGAGATTTTTTTTGTTGTTTTCTGCTGTAGGACCAGCAGTGTCTGCCCAGCAGTAGGCTGTGCCAGACTCCATAGGTAGGTTCCTGTGTTGGGAAGGTAGACGCCCCAAGTGGCAAGGTTTTTTTTTTTTGTTTTGTTTATGCTGTTTTGATGCTTGCACGTGTATCCCGGCAGGTTGGAAAAATAAACCATATCATTTGTTTTCAGTCATCCTCAAGTGCCTTTTTGTACAGTTCAGCGTGTAGTGAACCCATCCAGGGGGTTACACACACCCGCTACCGAGTTAATCCCTCACAATACATACACATAAATTAGTGCACTCTCATATATATACGCAAAGGAGTATGCAAGCACAACACTACATCTCACTTAAAATCAAACATATAGTAATACCAATGAAAATAACAATTGTTGTTATTATTATTAAAGGGGGATGATATAGTATTCAATCTGATTTTACCAGGGCGTTTTTTATTATAAGGAATACACATGCATATATAGTAGTAGTATGTACACATATGCGCACGCATACATATGTACACACGTGTACATGTCTCTCTCAACCTTTCTCTGAAAGGGGCATCAGGATTATGCACCAAAAAAGGGGGCATGGATCAACACTAGCGCACGCATGTATAGAAAGGCACCATAATGAATACACAAGAAAAATCAGACAGACCCCAAAATAGCATCTAGATAATATTGTTGGTCTTAATTAAAGCCATGCATGAGGTGATACAGTGTTTAGGGAATAAATCCAGTAAGTTTCTTGTTTACAGAGGCATTGAAATCTCTCAACTGCGGTGGGGGTTTCAGGTATAGCCTCGATAACCCACACTTGCAGCAAGGAAGTATCTTGATGATGATGTATAGCAAAATGGCGTGCAGTGCTGGCCCAAGACATTGTGCTGCCTGGGACCAAGAATGAAATGCTGCCCCCCCCCAAAAAAAAAAATCATGCCAACCAAAAGGCCCCAACATTCCTTATTTTATATCATGAAAACTAAAGGGGACCCGTCATGGCTCTATACATGTATAAAGAGAACCTGTCATGGCTATATACATTGTAAGGGGTTAGCTCTGTAGCGGGTGTGTGTGACCCCCTGGGTGGGTTCACTACACACTCAACTATACAGAGAGGCAGCCGAGGATGGTTGAAAACAAAGGTTATGGTTTATTCTTCCATATTGCTGGAAACAAGCGCAAGTATCCAAACAGCATAAACCAAACAAAACCTAAAATAAACCCTGGCCACTTGGGGCGTCTACCTTCACAACACAGGAACCTACATATAGAGTCTGGCACAGCCTACTGCTGGGCAGACACTGCTGGTCATACAGCAAAAAAACAATAGTAATTTTGATTTTTTTTATCGTACAGAAAAATCAACACCACCTCACCTTCAGAAGTCTTTCTCAGCTCACTGCTCTCCTTAACTCAAAAAGCCTCAGGATGCAGCAATCAGTAGTAATCCTCTGGATAACTTATAGAGGCCTTAATTGCCTCATTCTGAACAGCTGAAGCTATTCAACGTCCTTAAACCTTTCTGGCTACCTCTGCAGCCGACACCTGATCGTAATTGGTGAATTGTCTAAACAAGGCAGAAATGAATCTCCCGTCTGTGACAATACCCACAGATTTACCTGACTTCCTGTATCACCTGTCATGACTCTTTACATGTAAAGGAATATCAAGAGGACCTGTCATGTATATAGGACTATAAAGAGTACTTGACTTGGCTTAATACATGTATAAAGAACCTGTCATGGCTCTATACATGCATATAGGCGTATAAAAGGACCTGGCAGGGCTCTATACATGTATCCAGGAGTATAAAAGGGACCTGTGACTTGCCGGCAGCCACAATGTCTTTTGCGATAACTTATGTACAATTGTTTTTTTTTTTTTTTTGGTACCAAAAATATGTAGAAGAATACATATTGGCCTAAACTGAAGAAAATCGTTTATTTTTCAAAATTTTTGGGGATATTTATTATAGCAAAAAGTAAAAATATATATATATGTATATTTTTAAATTGTCTTTTTTTGTTGTTGTTAGCACAAAAAATAAAAACTGCAAAGGTGATCAAATATCACCAAAAGATAGCTCTATTTGTGAGGAAAAAAAGACATCAATTTTATTTGAGTACAATGTCGCATGACAGCGCAATAGTCAGTTTAAGCGACACAGTGCCGCATCGCAAAAAATGGTCCGGTCCTTAAGTGGTTAATCGGGGCTGGGCAAGAAAAGTCCCTCTCAGGCTCTCATGTCTCATACAACTTGTTATGTGTGTACTTACAGTTTTGCTTCAGACTCCACCACCAGATGCGGATTGTCACCTGCCACATGCTGCGGATTGTCACCTGCCACGTCACCTGCCACATGTTGCGGATTGTCACCTCCCACGTCACCTGCCACACGTTGCGGATTGTCACTTGCCACATGTTGCGGATTGTCACTTGCCACATGTTGTCATTTGCCACATCACATGCCACACTTTGCGGATGGTCACTTACATCACCTGCCACACGTTCCGGTTGTCATTTGCCACCTGCCACACGCTGCGGATGATCACGTGCCACATCACTTGCCACACATTGCGAATTTGCAACAGATTTTGTCACTTGCCGTGTCCCAGAATAAAGGCAGGCAGCAGAGAGATATTGTAATCTCTCTGCTGCCTGCAGCTGCAGTGCACAATGAGGGCAGAACTGTCGTGATACAGGATGGGCAGTGAGAGATGACATCATCTCTCTGCTCTTTTGCTGATTGACACCCCCCCCTTTTAGTGTCCTGCCCGCTGCTCCTGTCACACCCATAACAGCAGTGGTTCACTCGCCGATTGCCCCCCCCCCTCTTTCAGTGTCCTCTCTGCTGCTCCTGTCACCACTAACAGCGAGCAGTGGGGCCGGGCTCCTCACAGGCAGTGGCGCTGCTCACTCGCTGACTGCTCCCCCCCCCCCTTTCATTGTTTTCTCCACCCGCTCCTGTCATATCGCCACTAACACAGCGAGCAGCGGCGCTGGGCTCCTCAAGGCAGCGGCGCCGCTCACTCGCGCTCCCCCCCTTTCAGGGTCCTCTCCGACTCCGCCGCTCCTCACTCGCTGACTGCTTCCCCCCTCCCCTACCAGTGTCCTCTCCACAGGAGTGGAGCGGGCGTAACGGGCTGGCGGGCGTCAGTATGCCGCCCCCCTAAAAGTGCCGCCTGGTACCCATGGTTCCACCCGGTCCCATCATAGGGCCGGCCCTGATGGCGTGCCACACTATATTTGGGGTTAGCCGCATGAACGGCACGCCAAAGTCTAGTGCGGTGTCAGGAGGGATGAGAGATCAGACCCGTGTGACTGCACAGAGAAACCAGACAGTATGATTAGTGAAGTAAAAGGTGTTTAATTATAAGAAAACCAGTGAGGATAGCAAACAATATATATATATATATATAATCAGAAAGGGAATACCGTACACATAGGTCAAGCCAGGCCGAGGTCATACACAAGGGATATCAGCAGATGGGACAGGACGGAGCAGGGGTCGGATGGATGGACTAGCTGCAGGATACAGGCTAAGGGGAGACAGGGATCAGGAAGCAGGGCAGACAAGTCCAGGCGGGATCAGGGATCAGGATGCAGGGCAGACAAGTCCAGGTGGGATCAGGATGCAGGGCAGACAAGTCCAGGCGGGATCAGGGATCAGGATCAGAACAGGATCAAGGTACGAAATCAGGATCAGAATACAGGTCAGGGTACAGGCTTAGGTCCAGCAGATATGAAGATACCAGGGCGAGCTCTGCTTGAGCTCGCCGGGTATAAATAGGAGGTCTGATAATTACGTTCAGGTCACACCTGAACGCAGGAAAGGCTGTGAGCTCCAGGAGACCAAGAACCCCCCGCTGGTGGAGGCCGGTACTGCAGCCAGAATAACAGGCATATTTACCAGCAGGGGGGAACCATTCCTGACATGCGGAGGGCCCTAATCATTCTACCGACATATAAAAGCCCACAAGGACAATAAATACAATAAGTAACATATGTCGTAGAACAATTATAGAAAGAGTTTAAGGTGAATGTCTTATCGTTTGCTACAAAATTCTTTTTACCATGAGTAACATTAGAGCAGGTTAACCATTTGGCTTTTTTACACTGAAACATCCTCACCAGGGGGATAAGAGTAAGTTGTTTGAGCCTTTTAAGTTTAGTTTTGTCTGAAGATTTAATTTTGCTCGGAGCAATCTTACTTTTGATGTTTGAGGCCCTACGATGTTATAGAAGAAGAAAGGTGAGGATCCTGAATTAAAATGGGCCAGTGTTTCTTGATATGTTCTCAATTTTTTTGTGTTTGACATGATATTGAGTAATGAAGCGGGTAATAGGTGCTGGGGTAGTTTTCTGGGATTGGGGTAAAGGATCTCACTCATACATATCACAAGCCACTTCGACAAGATCCATCTAGGATGATGGCAACTGGAATAGTGGAGGTAAGAATTCACAGCTGTGGGTTTACTGAAATTTTTAGCACTAATTTTTAGCACCCGCATCTCTATTCCTCTGCCTGTGTTCTTATTCCTTTGTGGGTAGCCAATCTGTTGTTTTTTGATAAGTTATTTTTATTAAAATTGTGGCATACTGCACTTAGATTGGCGCATCTTTTCTTTTGTTTTGTTACAAACTGAGGCTGCATGCTGCAGGGAGGAGGGTTATGTGCGGAGGGACCGCCCCCTGGGCGGGGCTGTTCAACTCTGTTAAAGTAACATGTATTTAAATATCTAACATGTGCTGCCTAGTCCTCTCCTATGAACAGGAACATAACCCACTTGTCCAAACTTGAGAAGGCTGTGTGCGTCCCATGGACGACAGAGAAAAGGATTTTACGGTGAGTACCAAAAATAATGGTTGCCACACAAAATATTGACACTTTGGGCCCAATTTGTAAATTTTCACTTAGGGGTATACTTTGTTGCCAGCGGTTTAGACATTAACGGCTGTGTTGAGTTAATTTGAGGGGACAACAAATTTACACTGTTATACAAGCTGCACACTCTCTACTTTACATTGTAGCAAAGTGTCATTTCTTCAGTATTGTCACATGAAAAGATATCATAAAATATTTACAAAAATGCGAGGGGTGTATTTACTCTTGAGAGATACTGTTCATAATATGTGCTAGAACTTTACAGTGTGATGGAGATGTGTGATGTGCTGCATGGCGATGGATGTTGGCACTTTGAAATAAAGTTGGTTTTATGTTGCAGTTTGGGCACTCGGGCTCAAAAAAGTTTGCCATTTATCCGATAAGGCTATTAACTCGTGGGTTGACTAGCACAGTACACTAGTTTCCTAAATGACAGTGTTAGTTACTGATTTGCACCTGCTGCCACCTAGTGTTGTTTTACTGTATATGCACAGATTGAACTGCACTCAGCAGAGCTCTGATGTTCTTAAAACTGCCTAAACATTAATAGTTTTTTTTAGTTCAATCAGCAATTTGAAGGAAAAAAATCTGATTCCCTCATCCACACATTTGAGGTGAATGAGGAAATCACTGCTGCTGCGCTATTGTGTTTGGACAGCGCTGTCCCTGGCATCAGAACACACAAATCAGTGTTGCTGGCTATAGCTGGCGGCACCAATTGTTTGGGAAAATCCTCTCACTCAGTGCACCTTACCTCATGAAACTCCAGGCCATGCCCCTGTTTGGGAAAAACCTGACAGTGTGGTTGTACAGAAATCAAACGGTAGATCAACTTTTGTGCAACCAGCCTGCTTAGTTCACCTGCTCTCATGGGGTCTCCCTTCGGGGGAGCCTCACCGAGGAGGGTTCTGTTTCGGCAGTCCCTCTGAGGATGTTAGGCCATGTGGTTTCGGCTGCATGGGACTTAGTGGGGTCCTAGTGGTTTCGGCTGCTTGGACTCCTATACTCTTTTCCTTGCCAGGAGCCTAACGCCCCGGGGGATCAGAGCTGGGTCCTCTTCAGAGGACCATTGACGATGGCACCCGTTGCAGTTTTTTGTGTTCCACTCTTTATGTGTGTGCACATTTTTTCCTGCACCGGGTGAAGTTTTTGGGTTGTTTTTTGCACGCCACAGGCTTTTCAATAGAAAAAAAATAAATAAATAAACTTTTGTGCAACCAGCCTGCCTAAACATGGATTTGATGTTTGTCTGGTCCCTACTGAACTGCTTGAATTTCGAACCATGCCCACCATTACTGTGAAGAGACTGATAAGCTCTTGGCTGCTTGTGTCTATTGCATCTTGTAGGTTTTCAATATGCAACAGTGAAATGCTCCAATTATATTGCCACACACTACGCCAGCGCTGCATTTCATACTTTGCATAGTCACTAAGGAACTCTATTATTCAGAGTACACATTTGTCAAATTGTATTAAAGCATAACTAAACACTTACCTCTCCTCCAACAGTCTGAGGTCCCTTGCCGATGCTCTGAGGATCTGATCATCTTCATTGGCTGGCGCTGGGTGACGTCATTTCTGCTCATTCGTAGAAGTGCAGTCATTCCAGCACAGGATCTATACCAGCATGGGCGTCCGCTGGTATAGATCATCATTTTAATCATCCATGCTCGGTCCCTTTTTGTCAATGTCATGAAGGGGGGGGACTTAGTCATATTTGCATGACACCCGCGATCTCATAGGGACCAATGTACAGTATGTCCCTTTTTCATCCATTCACGGATGGATGAACATCCACTGTCACCCGATCTCGCCCGGTTTCACATTCCTCCGATTCTGCAGATGGAGGAAAACCCTATTTTTCCATCCGTCTGCGGATCAGATCGGGTGAACACGGACAGGCGGTCCGTGTTCATCCGATCCACCTATAGCAGTGGTCTCCAAACTGCGGCCCTGGGGCCGAATGTGGCCCTTTGCATGCTTTTATCCGGCCCTTGAGGCATTATTCCCCACACTGTCAGCAACAGTGGGGCATAGCTCATGCCACTGGCAATAAGACACTATTCTTCCCACTGATACCAATAATGGGACACTATTCCTCCCGCTAACACCATGAATGGGACACTATTTCTCCCACTGACACCATCGATTGGACACTATTCCTCCCACTGGCACCATCAATGGGACACTATTCCTCCCACTGGCACCTTCGATGGGACACTATTCCTCCCACTGGCACCATCGATGGGACACTATTCCTCCCACTGGCACCATCGATGGGACACTATTCCTCCCACTGGCACCATCGATGGGACACTATTCCTCCCACTGGCACTATCGATGGAACACTATTCCTCCCACTGGCACCATCGATGGGACACTATTCCTCCCACTGGCACTATCGATGGAACACTATTCCTCCCACTGGCACCATCGATGGGACACTATTCCTCCCACTGGCACCATCGATGGGACACTATTCCTCCCACTGAAACCATCGATGGGACACTATTCCTTCCACTGACATCATCGATGGGACTCTATTCCTCCCACTGACACTATCGATGGGACACTATTCCTCCCACTGGCACCATCGATGGGACACTATTCCTCCCACTGGCACCATCGATGGGACACTATTTCTCCCACTGAAACCATCGATGGGACACTATTCCTCCCACTGACACTATCGATGGGACACTATTCCTTCCACTGACATCATCGATGGGACTCTATTCCTCCCACTGACATCATCGATGGGACACTATTCCTCCCACTGACATCATCGATGGGACACTATTCCTCCCACTGACATCATCGATGGGACTCTATTTCTCCCACTGACACCATCGATGGGACACTATTCCTCCCACTGACACCATCGATGGGACACTATTCCTCCCACTGACACCATCGATGGGACACTATTCCTCCCACTGACACCATCGATGGGACACTATTCCTCCCACTGACACCATCGATGGGACATTATTCCTCCCACTGACACCATTGATGGGACACTATTCCTCCCACTGACACCATCGATGGGACATTATTCATCCCACTGACACCATCGATGGGGTGCCCTATTCCTCCCCCTAATACCAATGATGGGCTTTGTTTAGTCCTGCTGACAACAGGACATTTTCTTGCCCCACTGATCACAGTCCGGCCCCCTTAAAGTTAGAAGGACAGTAAACTGGCCCTTTGTTTATAAAGTTTGGAGACCCCTGCCCTATAGGGTAGACAGGAGATCTGACAGGGCGGACCTGATCCACCCCGTGTGAAAGTAAGTACATGGATTCTTGTGTCTTTTATCTCTCCTCTGGGACAGAGCAGTTTGCAGATGGAACGGCTTTCCATTCTACTTCAATGCCGTGCAGCTGCTCTAGATTTCTCCTGATGCCATCCCACCTACTGCCGGGCTTACCATTGGGCTTGACTGGGCTCAAGCCCATGGGCCCCGCCCAATAGGAGGCCCCAGATGACAACCCCCTTTTTTAGGGGCCCGGAGGCCCCCAGGGCCCCAGACAGCAACCTCCACTTTTTTTATTTATTTTTTATTAAAAAAAATGTTATATATATATATATATATTATATTTATTATTATTATTATTATTAAAGGGCCCAGAGGTCTCCAGGGCCCCCGGATGGCAACCCCCCTTTTTATATATTTATTTACATTATATATATATATATATATATATATATATATATATATATATATATATATATTTTATTAAAGGGCTCAGAGGTCCCCTATTTTCTCTTCCTGTAAAGTTGCTTCAGTTAAGACAGTGATCCAACTTTGGATGCAACTTCCATTGAAATCAATGCATACAAGTCGCCTAGAAGTTGCCTTGAAGTAGTACAGGAACCTTTTCTCAAGTCAGAGCGACTGCAGTAGTGTATATTAAGATGGCTCTCATTCACTTCAATGGAATTTCTCATTTTGCGCAACTTGGGGCGACTTGAAGTCGGAACCCAAGTCGCCCCTATGTGAACTGGCACTTATGCAAGCTGTACACTCACTAATTGTTTTGGTTTTACACATCATTAAGCACTTGATAAATTACAATCTTTTATATTGGAGACACATTTATTATCTATCTTTTCAATATTGGTTTTATGCACTTATTTTAGGTTTGTTTATTTTTTGTTCTAGACCAGTGATGGCGAACCTTGGCACCCCAGATATTTTGGAACTACATTTCCCATGATGCTCAACCACCCTGCAGAGAGCTTGAGCATCATGGGAAATGTAGTTCTAAAACATCTGGGGTGCCAAGGTTCGCCATCACTGTTCTAGACCCTCTGGTGGGCGTTTATTCGTTTATTTCACATTATTACTTAAAGGGGTTGTAAAGGTTCGTTTTTTTATTTTCTTTAACCACTTACGACCCGGACCAAAATGCGGGTAAAGGACCTTGCCCCTTTTTGCGATTCGGCACTGCGTCGTTTTAACTGACAATTGCACGGTCATGCGACGTGGCTCCCAAACAAAATTGGCATCCTTTCTTCCCCACAAATAGAGCTTTCTTTTGGTGGTATTTGATCACCTCTGCGGTTTTTATTTTTTGCGCTATAAACAAAAATAGAGCGACAATTTAAAAAAAAAATGCAATATTTTTTACTTTTTGCTATAATAAATATCCCCCCAAAAATATATAAAAAAACTTTTTTTTTCCTCAGTTTAGGCCGATACGTATTCTTCTACCTATTTTTGGTAAAAAAAATCGCAATAAGCGTTTATCGGTTGGTTTTCGCAAAATTTGTAGCGTTTACAAAATAAGGAATAGTTTTATTGCATTTGTATTAAATTTTTTTCTTTTACTACTAATAGCGGCGATCAGCCATTTTTTTCGTGACTGCGACATTATGGCGGACACTTTGGACAATTTTGACACATTTTTGGGACAATTGTAATTTTCACAGCATAAAATGCATTTAAATTGCATTGTTTACTGTGGAAATGACAGTTGCAGTTTGGGAGTTAACCACAGGGGGCGCTGTGACTTTGAGTGTTCCCTGTGTGTGTGTTTACAACTGTAGGGGGGTGTGGCTGTAGGTGTGACGTCATTGATCGCGTCCCCCTATAACAGGGATGACGCGATCGATCCTGCGGCCACAGTGAAGCACGGGACGGATCGCCGCACTGCAGCGGCAATCGGGTCCGCGAGTCCCGCGGTCCCGGTCCTGGAGCTTCGGACCAGGTCCCACGGCTGGGTACTAAAACCAACGTATAAATACGTTGATGTGCCCAGCCGTGCCATTCTGCCGACGTATATGTGCAGTAGGCGGTCCTTGAGTGGTTAAGCTAGTGCATTGTTGGTTCACTTACCTTTTCCTTCAATTTCCCTTCTAAATGTTTTTTTTCTTTGTCTGAATTTTTCACTTCCTGTTCTCCCTCAGTAAGCTGTTTTAGCTGACTAACCCCCAGCCAGAACGGCCCAGGTGATGGGGGCAAGCATAATGAGGAGGAACAGGAATTGAGAAATTCAGACAAAGAAAAAAAAAAATTTTAGAAGGGAAATCGAAGGAAAAGGTAAGTGAACCAACAATGCACTAGCTTAAAGGAACCTATTTAGAAAATAAAAAAACAAACCTTTACAGCCCCTTTAACTGCTTGCTTACTGGGCACATATACAAGTAGAGCTTTCTTTTGGTGGTATTTGATCACCTCTGCGGTTTTTATTTTTTGCTTGTTACTATAATAAATAGCCCAATTTTTTTTTTTTTTAAAACATTTTTTTTCTCAGTCTAGGCTGATAAGTATTATTCTACATATTTTTGGTAAAAAAATAAAATAAAAAATAAATCAGACAGAATTATTATTAGTTTTTTTTACTAGTAATGGCGGCGATCTGCGATTTTTATTGAGACTGCGACATTATGGCGGACACATTGGACACTTTTGACACATTTTTGGCACCATTCACATTTATACTGCGATCAGTGCTATAAATATGCACTAATTACTGTATAAATGTGACTGGCAGGGAAAGGGTTAACACTAGGAGAAGAGGAAGGGGTTAAATGTGTACCATGCATAGTGTTTCTAACTGTGGGGGAAGGGGACTGACTGGGGGAGGTGACCGATCTGTGTCCCTATGTACAAGGGACACAGATCTGTCTCCTCTCTCCCTGACAGGACGTGGATCTGTGTGTTTACACACACAGATCCACGTCCTTGTCTGTGTAACCGCCGATCGCATCTCTGTGATGCGGCGGGCACGCGCACGCCCCCCAGTACCTGGAGGCAGGAGGCTGTATATAGACGGCCTCCGGGCAATTGGCATCCACACTGCGGCCGTACAAAGTCTTACGGCCGACAGGAAGTGGTTAAGCTTCGTACACACAATCAGATTTTCAGTTTTTTGTTGCATGCTAGTCTAATGTCGAAATTGAAGAGGTTACTCGCCATACAAAAATTCTCGTACAACTTAAGAAGTGACGTAATGTGTTGACTAGTTTAGTATGTATTCTTTAGTTTCTGAGCATGCATAGTTTTTTTTTTTTTTGCACGAAAACCGCACTAATTAAATGAAAATTCGACATTTCACGTACAACAAAAATGTTATAGTCTGCACATCCAGCTTTTGTCTGAATCGCTGTTATAGCACTACCCCCGGAGGAGCTGCTGATTTGTTTTGGGCGGCACATTTACCTCATGGCTCTCAGAATTCCTAGGGGTGCATGGTGCATATAGCAGTAGTAATGGAATGTCCGCAAAAGGTGTATTTTCTGTGCTCTTTATTACCCAGCAGGGTAAAAACAAATAAACTTGTGGTGAACGAGTTGAAGGAAGAACAGCAGATTCAGGCATAGTATTTGGAACAGTCCTGCTCCCACATGTAACACTTTCTGCGCCACTCCTGCCTGAGTGGGCTTAGTGTACCCGGACAGGCCTCTCTCACTGACCTGGCAGCCGGAGTATCACTCCAACCCTTTTTTAGGGAAAAGTCTCTGCCACAGACCCTCCTGGAATGGACTCAGGGAGAGACCTCTGCCACAGGTCCTCACTGATTGCAATTACGGAGACGATCCTCCTTGAAAGAATTACGCCTGGATTGCCTTCAAATAATTGCCCAGGTACCGACTGACAGGTGATCAATCCTTCAGTGTCCGGCTACCTTGATCCCCTGGGTTTGCTGAAATCCATTTGGATCGCCATCCTCTCATTGGCTCTCCTCAGATGAATTCCCCACCAAACAGCTATACCACTTGGGATCTTCAAGAATGGGAGCCCAGTCGATCACTGGGCCCCCGCCGCTGCTCAAATATTCCGGACCAACATGGTCCCGGAACCAGGAACACTGCGTGGCACGCACGCCCCGGGCCAGGTAGGCCATAACGCCAGGGGGCCATGATGTGGTCACCCTAAAGGTGGGCTTCACACTGGAACAAGACCCAGACTCAATGGTGTCTGTCCCATAAATACCCTCTCCCAGCATGCCCAGCAAGGAAACTCCCTCCTACTTGGCTGCTGGGGAAAGAGCACCCAAGTCTCGACTCCACTGCTGCCACCTATTGTCCTGGGGTGGAACAACACCCCAGCAACAACAGAATGAGCCCACAGCACAGCCAAGCTGAGACAGAGACCCTGTTTTGATCATAGTAATTTGGATTAGAGTCTACTAACACTCTGACTGCCCTCTAAATTTCAATAACACTGGTACTTGGAAGTAACCAGGCGCTACACTGGTGAATCGCGTTTTTAAAATACCTGTTTGACCCTCCAGCAGGCAAAGTAAAACTTCCACCCTGTGCCCCATAGAAAGAGGGCGCAGCTTGGAACCGTTAGTTTGCCAGCGGGGATCGGCATGCGGAGCTAGGGAAGGGATCCTGGTGAGCACAGGAGGGACGGGATGGATGGAGTAAGCGGCCCGGTCCTGTGCTGAGAGAGCGAAGGGAGGACACTTCCTGAACCAGTGAAAGGACTCAGCGCAAGGGTCGCCATTGGATCAGTAGCACCACCGACACATAGGGCCAGATTCAGAAAGGTTTACGCCGGCGTATCTCGAGATATGCCAACGTAAGTACAAATGTGCGCCGTTGCATCTTTGCACCGATTCACAAAGCAAGATACCCGAAAAACATGGCTTCCCATGTTAAATATGCAAATGAGCAAGATAGGGCGATTCACGAACGTACGTACCCCGACGCAGTCATCTACGCCGTTTACGTAAGGCGTTTTTCCGGCGTAAAGATAAACCACCAAAAAGATGGCGCAGCCCATGTTAAGGTATGGTTGTCGGAACAGCCGTTGTTTTTACGTCGTTTACGTAAGTCGTACGTGAATGGGGCTGTGCGTAAGTTACGTTCGACGTCTCTTAGGCATTCTATCCGACGTGATTCAGAGCATGCGCACTTGGATAGGTCCACGGACGGCGCATGCGCTGTTCGTTCGGCACCTTATTTACATGGGGTCACGGTTCATTAACATGTATTACGCCCACCTTCCACCTACTTTTAGGCGGGCTTACGTCGGCCCATCTACGCTACGCCGCCGTAACATAGGAATAGGGTTGCCACCTGTACAGTTTTCCCCCGGACAGTCCGGTTTTGGAATGATCTGTACGGGTTTTTATCTGCTCCTGACCCGGACACATCATTCACAACGGACTGCACCGGGAGTGACATGTCTGCAAAATCATCAGATACAGTACATGTCTCCCGTCCATGCAGCTGTTGCAGCAGCCTGTCTCACACACACACACACAGCACATCGAGGCTGTCCCCTCCCCTCCCCTCCTCCTTCAGCTCTGTACACACAAGAAAGAGGAGGGGAGGAGGAACACGCGTTGGTTTCAAGTCAGTAAAAACTTTTCTATGCTTTGTAGCTGGACAGGGAGAAGGGGGAGAGAGTGGCTGGGATTGATAAGAGGGAAACTAAAACAATGTACACTTGGTGGAGTGATTGGGGGGGTTATGAGGATGTGTAAATACCCCCCATGGTATGAGAGAGGACATATGCCAAAAGTCTGTGTGGGATTAATTTGAAACCTGACAGCCCCTTTCCAGCACTAGCCCCCCTCTCCCCCAGCACATTTCAACCCCCACTCCCAGCACTAGCCCCCCCCTCTCCCCCAGCACATTTCCAACCCCCCTTCCAGCACTAGCACCCCCTCTCCCCCAAGCACATTTCCAACCCCCCCTTCCAGCACTAGTCCCTCTCCCTCCTTTCAGCACTAGCTCTCTCTCCCCCAGCACATATCCAACCCTCTTCCAGCACTAGCCCCCCTTCCAGCACTAGCCCCCTCCCAGATATCCCCCCCCCCTAGCACATATCCAACTTCTCACATTGGATTCTGGAACCCCAAGAGATGGAGGACATTTGCAATGGATGCCAACACTAGGTCCTGCTTGGCAAGTTAGTGGAGCCTAGTGGCAGAACTTGTTCCAGGACTTAGCCCGTATTCATGGGGCGCTGGGATTTTGTTCAAATCTCGGGAAAACCCCATTAAAACTGGGACGGTATGGAGGTTTGGATTAGAAGGGCGGGGGGGGGGGAGGATTTGTGTTTGTGGGGGAAAAGTTTGTACTGGCAGGGGGGATTTAGGTGGGAAGATATGTAATGGAACTGGGTAGAGGACTTGTGTAGGAGGGGCTTGGAGGAAGGAGAATTTGCTCTGGAGAGGACAAGGGGAGAGGAATTATTCCAGGATGGGGAGCATGTTGCACTGGAAGGGGGGATTTGGGGGAGAGAATTTGTTCTGGGAGGGGGATTTATGCTTGGGGGGGATGTTTGGGTGGGGTATTTTTGCTGGGATGAGGAGCTGTGCTGGGATAGGGATTTGTAGGGTGGAAGGAGATTTGTGCTTAAAAAAAACTTCTAAAGGAGAGGTTTGTGCTAGAAGGATTTCTTTTTTTTTTGGTGGGGGAGTGGGAGGAGGAGAAAGATTTGTACTACAAGGGATTTTTGTTGATGGGGGGGGGGGGGGGGGGGGTTCTACGGGAATTGGGGACTATGTTGGGAGGTAGGATTTGGTGGTGGCAGAGGATTTTTTCCAAGAGGGGTATTGGGGAAAGGAGGGTTTGCACTGGTTGGGAAAAAGGATTTCTATTAGGAGGGGGAATTGAGGGGGGCAGGGATAAGTGCTTGGATGGGGATAGGACTGGGGATTTTGGGGATAGTGGAGAAGGACTTGTGCTGAGGAAGGGGGAAGAGGATTTGTTTTGAGGGGGGAATTGTTCTGGGAGGGCGAGAAATTATTTTTGTTGGTGGGGTGGAGAGTGCGCATAAAGATTACTGCTGGCTTTTTTATTTTATTTTTGCAGGAGAAGAAGTTGGGATATTTGATAAAAGGGTAACATGGAGGAGAGTATTGCTTGCAGGGGGACTTTTGCGCTCTTCTTACCCCTACACTGTGTTACACACTCCTGACTGCTGTACCCCTTTTGTTTTGTACTCATGACTCCTACTATGCATTCTACGCTCCTGTCCCCTGAATTTTTTACAGTAAATATCCCTGACCCCTGTGTTCCATGCATAACACTCACAATTCAGCCACATTCATTCACATCTACTGCGCTGCACATTACTGTTCTCCTTGAGGCAACCAAGTGTCCCAGGTCTTGTATTTTACAATCTTATAGCATATACCAGTGATGGGGAACCTCGGCACCCCAGATGTTTTGAAACTGCATTTCCCATGATGCTCCACTACACTGCAGAGTGCATGAGCATCATGGGAAATGTAGTTCCAAAACATCTGGGGTGCCAACGTTCGCCATCACTGGCATATACTAACAAAAAAAAAATGTGCGCCACTAAAGTGTTCGGGTTTGGCTTGAGGAAAAGGTGGCAACCCTACATAGGAAGCAAGTGCTTTGTGAATACAGCACTTGCCTCTCTAAGTTGCGGCGGCATAGCGTATATTCGATACGCTACGCCCGCCTAACGATACGCCGCCCTACTTGAATCTAGCCCATAGTCTGTATGTGTGACTTGTTTTACACATAGTCCTAGTAGTGTCAGTGAGAACAGTGACAACAAACACTCTCCTACACACTGCTATCTGCATATTTCTGCCTCCTACAGGAAGTCTGGTTGCTGTGTTACCAAATTCAGCTGGACGTTGATTGGTCTGCTGCCCTGTCACTCAGCTCTGTACCCACCTCCTCCTGAAGTCCAAGATGTACAATGTGCAGCTTGGAGACTAAAATGTCTGCTGGAGCAAAGATGGTAAGTGTCAGTGCTTCCTCTTGTCACAGTTTTACACTGAACCCTGTTTACGATCAATGGTGAACATGTGTGCAGAGGGAGTACAGCAATGTAACATGTGTGTAGAGGGAGTACAGCAATGTAACATGTGTGTAGAGGGAGTACAGCAATGTAACATGTGTGTAGAGGGAGTACAGCAATGTAACATGTGTGTAGAGGGAGTACAGCAATGTAACATGTGTGTAGAGGGAGTACAGCAATGTAACATGTGTGTAGAGGGAGTACAGCAATGTAACATGTGTGTAGAGGGAGTACAGCAATGTAACATGTGTGTAGAGGGAGTACAGCAATGTAACATGTGTGTAGAGGGAGTACAGCAATGTAACATGTGTGTGGAGGGAGTACAGCAATGTAACATGTGTGTAGAGGGAGTACAGCAATGTAACATGTGTGTGGAGGGAGTACAGCAATGTAACATGTGTGTAGAGGGAGTAGAGCAATGTAACATGTGTGCAGAGGGAGTACGGCAATGAAACATGTGTGCAGAGGGAGTACAGCAATGAAACATGTGTGCAGAGGGAGTACAGCAATGAAACGTGTGCAGAGGGAGTACAGCAATGTAACATGTGTGTAGAGAGAGTACAGCAATGTAACATGTGTGTAGAGGGAGTACAGCAATGTAACATGTGTGTAGAGAGAGTACAGCAATGTAACATGTGTGCAGAGGGAGTACAGCAATGTAACATGTGTTCAGAGGGAGTACAGCAATGTAACATGTGTTCAGAGGGAGTACAGCAATGTAATATGTGTTCAGAGGGAGTACAGCAATGTAACGTGTGTGTGTGTGGAGGGAGTACAGCAATGTAACGTGTGTGTGTGTGGAGGGAGTACAGCAATGTAACGTGTGTGTGTGGAGGGAGTACAGCAATGTAACGTGTGTGTGTGGAGGGAGTACAGCAATGTAACGTGTGTGTGTGTGGAGGGAGTACAGCAATGTAACGTGTGTGTGTGTGGAGGGAGTACAGCAATGTAACGTGTGTGTGTGTGGAGGGAGTACAGCAATGTAACGTGTGTGTGTGGAGGGAGTACAGCAATGTAACGTGTGTGTGTGTGGAGGGAGTACAGCAATGTAACGTGTGTGTGTGTGGAGGGAGTACAGCAATGTAACGTGTGTGTGTGTGGAGGGAGTACAGCAATGTAACGTGTGTGTGTGTGGAGGGAGTACAGCAATGTAACGTGTGTGTGTGGAGGGAGTACAGCAATGTAACGTGTGTGTGTGGAGGGAGTACAGCAATGTAACGTGTGTGTGTGGAGGGAGTACAGCAATGTAACGTGTGTGTGTGGAGGGAGTACAGCAATGTAACGTGTGTGTGTGTGTAGGGAGTACAGCAATGTAACATGTGTGTGGAGGGAGTACAGCAATGTAATATGTGTTCAGAGGGGGTACATCAATGTAACGTGTGTGCAGAGGGAGTACAGCAATGCAAAGTGTGTAGAGGGAGTGCAGTGATGTAACGTGTTTGCAGAGGGAGTACAGCAAAGTAACACGTGTGCAGAGGGGGTACAGCAATGTAATGTGTGAAGAGGGGCACAGCAATGTAACGTGTATGCAGAGGAGGTACAGCAATGTAACATGTATGCAGAGGAGGTACAGCAATGTAACATGTATGCAGAGGAGGTACAGCAATGTAACATGTATGCAGAGGAGGTACAGCAATGTAACGTGTATGCAGAGGGAGTACAGCAATGTAACGTGTCGTCTGTGCAGTGATGGAATATGTGTACAGGAAATTATAGTGATGTATCATAGGGGAAGAGGACCCCTGTATATATGTTGGGGGGGGGGGCACACTGTACTTAATATAATGGGGGGCCCTGTGTGTCTTGAGCAGGGACAGTGTACTCATAATGGTGGACCCCCTGTCATGTGGATTAGGGGGGCTGCATTCTATAATGGGGACCTCGCGGGGGTTAAATGTGCCTGTGTGTAAAGTGTGTCAGTGTAGTGTTACTTACTGTGTGTTACTGTAGTGCAGACTTACTGTGCGATGTGATCTCTCCTCAGCGGTGGTTGAAAAAACCGCAGAGGGAGAGATCACATCACTTCTTCCTGTGTTTACACAGGAGGAGGAAATGACACACGGCGGGGAGCGCGCGCATTGGCTGGGAGCGATCCGGAGGGGCGGACAAAAACGAACCGCCGCCCCCTCGTCCCGGATCGCTCCCACGTCAAAACGGAGCGTCGCATGTACCGGAGGGGGTCCCGATCAGACCCCCAACCCACGGCAAGGCAGGCACATATATATATACACGTTAATGTGCCTGCCTGTGCCATTTTGCTGACGTAAATGTACATGCGGCGGTCCGCAACCAGTTAACCTACATGGTTAAGGAGATATTTGCAGAAAACAATGCACCAATGTCTACGGCGTATGCATAATGAATGGGATTATGCACGGGAGTGACATCATCGCTGCATTGGCCAATCGCAGCGACAATACTAGAAAGAAGCTCTGAGGGGAACGAGGAGCACTTCGGGGGCTTCGATTTCAGCTAAGTGCCACATAACAAGCTAGTATGCTATGCATACTAGCTCATTATGCCTTTCTCTTGCAGGTGTTTTTTTTTGGATGATTTTAAGATTTAAATGGGGAATGAGGGGCACACTTTGTGACCTGAGAATTAGGACTTCTTGTGCTTTATAATTGGGGATCCGCTTCCTACCTGAGTGGGGGCTCTGTGTGCCTTATAATGAGGGGGTCCCTTTTGTGACCTGAGGATGAGCATATACACCTCAACTGTATACATAGGCAGGGCAAAGGGGGTGGGGTCAGGGCGGAGAGTCAAAATGAGGTTTCGCCTTGAGTGTCAAAAATCCTTGCACCAGCCCCGGGCATAAGAATCCTCCTCATGGTCTCTTTGCTATATACAGGGACTTCTGCTTCAGCTCAGCAGAAAGGAGTTCACCGTCCTCAAGCTGTACAAGGTTTCTGCTTTTGGAGTATCCCACTCAATTCCCTCAAGCCTCCCCCATCCAAGTTCTCCGAAAATGAATACGAAAACGCCCCTAGACTGGCTATTGAGGAAAAGCGTGGCTGGGATCGTGTGCCTGGCTGCGGGGAAAACCACTCGAGAAAAGAACCTTGGCAAATTTCCAGCGGCTCCTACAGGCGTAAGCGATACACATGTAAGTGGATTGTAATCTCTTAAACCGGTTGTATGGTTTGATACTATGTGGCTGTGACCTGTCTGGGAGTCTTTTTCACGCCTTGCTCATAAGGAATGTTGAATTCCCGCCAAGGAGATCTGTCATCCATAGGAACCTGAAAAACAACGTAAGCCTATTGTAACCTGCCTGGTATGTTATGTAGGTCAGATCTAGAAGGTGAGCGCATTTTCTCAGTGTGCAGCACATGTTATATGCTCTGAACGTCTGCGCCATTTCCACGGAGGTGGGTTGCACGCTTTTATGGTCCATTCAAGATTTTTGATTGTTTGGACACTTTAACCATTTCAGCCCCGGAAGGTTTTACCCCTTAATGACCAGTCCATTTTTTGCGATACGGGACTCCGCAGGGTTTGACAAATTTGCTTGGAATCTAGGATCCAGCTAAAAAAGTTAGGAGCCAGAAAACGCGCCCCGTCCCGCCAAGCTTGCGTGCAGAAGCGAACACATTCGTGAGTAGCGCCCGCAACCACAGATGTGAGGTATCGCCCCGCGATTGGTAGAGTGAGAGCAATAATTCTAGCCCTCGACCTCCTCTGTAACTCAAAACATGCAAACGTCGCCTATGGAGATTTTAAAGGGTAAAAGTTTGTCGCCATTCCACGAGCGGACACAATTTTGAAGAGTGATATGTTGGGTATCAATTTACTCTGCGTAACATAATCTTTTCCAATTAAAACAATTGCGCTAACTTTACTGTTGTCTTATATTTTTTAATTAAAAAAAGTGTATTTTTTTTTTTCCAAAAAAAGTGCGCTTGTAAGACCACTGCGCTAATACGGTGTGACAGAAAGTATTGTAATGACCGCTATTTTATTCTCTAGGGTGTTTAGAATAAAAAATATATATAATGTTTGGGGGCTCTAATTAGAGGGAAGGAGATGGCAGTGAAAACACAGTTAAAAATACATTAGAATTGCTGGATTGCTGTTTTACGTGTGATGCCAGCGGCCACCACAAGATGGCGCCAGATCACAGAAGGTAGCTTAGGCCTGCAGAAGGCCGCAAAGCCACGGCCTCAATTACTGGCTGGCGCGGGGCCCGCCATGATCGTGCAGCGGGGGAGGTGGGGGCGCACGGAGACACAGGATCCTGTGTCTCCGTGCGCCCCCTACCTCCCCCGCTGTACCGGCCGGTAGATAAGGCCGCAGCTTTGCGGCCTTCTGCAGGCCTAAGCTTCCCCGGGGGCCAGGTCACTATTTCTTGTCGCAATTGCGACCGGGCGCCCGGATTTTGTCGAGCCCTGTGGCACTGTTACTTTAACTAACAATTTTGCGGGCGTGCGACGCTGTACCAAAACAAAATGGATGTTCTTTTTTCCCACAAATAGATCTTTCTTTTGGTATTTGATCACCTCTGTAGTTTTTTGTTTTTTGAGCTATAAAGCAGTGTTCAAACCACACATGTGAGGTATCGCCACGATTGTTAGAGCGAGAGCAATAATTCTAGCCCTAGACCTCCTCTGTAACTCAAAACATGCAACCTGTAGATTTTTTTTTTAAACGTCACCTATGGAGATTTTAAAGGATAAAAGTTTGTCGCCATTCCACGAGCGGACGCAATTTTGAAGCGCGACATGTTGGGCATCAATTTACGTAGCGTAACATTATCTTTCACAATATAAAAATTGGGCTAACTTTACTGTTTTACTTTTTAATGTGTATTCTTTTCCCAAATAAGTGCGCTTGTAAGACCGCTGCGCAAATACGGAAATACACAGAAAGTATTACAACGACCGCCATTTATTCTCTAGGGTGTTAGAACAAAAAATATATATAATGTTTGGGGGTTCTAAGTAAAGGGCAGTGAAAACAGGCAGGGAAGCTCCATTAGCATTGCTGCTTGTCTTGTCATATCAACGGCCACCACAAGAGGGCGTCAGATTCCAGAAGGAAGCATACGAATTGCCGGCTGGTGTGGCCCAAAGCCAGGTCGCTAATTCTAGTCGCAAATGCGACCTGGCGCCCGGGGTTTGGAGAGCCATGCCCTAACGCAACTTTAGCAGAGGTTGCCCAAAGGGTGGCGTTAAACAGCTAAAAAAAAACACGTCGTTTTGTGTTTGTTGGCTAACAGTTCTTTGCCGTTTGTTTGCAGTACAAGTTCATGGCCAACTCTCAGACAAAAGTGATATGATTTGTCACCGATTTGAATCCGATTATGTGTACGAGGCTTTACTTTCTGCTATAAAACATACCCAATGAAAAAAATAAATAAAAATGTCTTCATCAATTTAGTCCAATATGTATTCTGCTACATATTTTTAGTAAAATAAAATCCCAATTAGCGTATATTGATTGGTTTACGCAAAAGTTATAGCGTCTACAAGCTATGGAAAAGATTTATGGCCTTTTTTTTTTGCCAGTAATGGCGACGATTATGGGGACTGCGACAGTGTGGCGGCCAAATTGGACACTAAGTGACACTTTTTGGGGACCAGTGCTAAAACAAAAAAGGACTGATGCTATATAAATGACACTGGCAGGAAAGGGGTCAACATCAAGTGGTTAAATGTGGTCCCTCAGTGTGCTAACTGTGTGGGGGATGGACTCACTACAGGGACAGAGAGATTTGTGTTCCTGATTAGCAGGAAGCACAGATCTCTATTCCTGTCTGACAGAAGCTTGCTTTGTTTACATCAGCATATCGCCGTACTGTTGTTTCCTGGAGCGATCGCGGATGCTGGGCTTGCTAATTCAGTTGCGCTGTGTCCAATCGCAGCGAGAGCGGTTCACCAGCAGGAAGAGCGCCCCAGACCAGGTCAGGTAAGTTTTGCACAGCCAGGTCACCCTGCTGCAGTATGTGTGTGGTGGGCGGTCCAGAGCTGGCTAAGGACGCTTCTTATGATAAAGAGAAACGCCGGTTATTTTTCAAAACTGACTTTTAACCACTTGCTTACTGGGCACATATTCCCCCCATCCTGCCCAGGTGAAATTTCAGCTTTCAGCACTGTCGCGCTTTGAATGACAATTGCGCGGTCATGCGATGTGGCTCTCAAACAAAATTGGCGTCCTTTTTTTTTCCCCCTACAAATGGAGTTTTTTGATCACCTGTGGGGTTTTTATTTTTTGCACTATAAACAAAAATAGACTGACAATTTTTTTTTAAAAAACACAATTTTTTACTTGTTGCTGTAATAAATATCCAATAAAAAAAAAAAAAAAAATTCTCAGTTAAGTATTCTTCTACATATTTTTGGTAAAAATAAAAATCGCAATAAGCGTATATAGTGATTGGTTTGCGCAAACGTTATAGCGTCTACAAAATAGGGGATAGAATTATGATTTTTTTTTTTTACTAGTAATGGCGGCGATCTGCGATTTTTGTCAGGACTGCGATATTGCGGCGGACACATCAGACACTTTTGACACATTTTTGGGACCATTCACATTTATACAGCGAACAATGATATAAATATGCACTGATTACTGTACAAATGTGACTGGCAGGGAAGTTAACACTAGGGGGCGAGGAAGGGGTAAATGTGTGCCCTAATTAGTGATTCTTACTGTGGAGGGAGGGGGGTGACTGGAGGAGGTGACCGATGGTTGTTCCTATGTACAAGGGACACACCATTGGTCTTTTCTCCCTGACAGGACGTGGAGCTCCACGTTTACACACAGAGCTTCACATGCCTGTCTTCGTGACCGCCGATCGCGGGTGCTTGGCGGACATCGTGGCCGCTAGGCACGCGCATCGGCACCTGACTGACGCGGTGGGTGTGCGCGCGTGCTGCCGGCACCGCTAATGCACCCCCCAGTGGCCTGGAGGCCGTATATAGACGGCCTCCCGGCAATTCAGAGCCACAATGTGGCCATAAAAACCTGCTGTGCGGGCGGGAAGACGTTAATATACAGACACCTACCAGCCCAAGGATCCAGCGCTGTCATCACCTGGGCCAGTTCTTTACTGGTCTTCGGGTCCCTGGCACCACCATCTTGCTTGTGGGAAACCAGCTGTGACTTCTTGCTGTGGCCTCCCACTGCAGAGGGGGAAGTGGGAGTGGGTACCGGTCAGCAATGGGTACCCCCTCTCAGAAGAAAAACAAAAAATAGAAGAGTAGCATGGGAGGAGGAGAAGGATGTGCAAAACTTCCCGTTAGGTGAAATTCTGCTTTTAATGTTCATTATTATTATTATTATTATTAATATTATTATTATTATTTGAGGTAAATTGCTATGGATTTAGATTACACATTTTCTATGGTGAATGTACTGAGTTGTGATATATTACACTTTGAATAGGTGGGGTTTGTTATGTCACCACTGAGTTAAGGTTGGTACACCTGGGCCAAATATTGCCCGGTATCACCTGGTTCAGCAGAAACTGTCCGACATTCGGCCCGTATGTACAGAGTAGCTGCTCAATCGATCAATCAACTTGGGTACATCCAGCCTGACAGATTTTACATGCTAGAGGCTGTTATGGGCTAAACTAATGAAGAAATTTGATTATTTTTTTTTTCTTTTACTTTTTATTTTTATTTTATTTTTATGTGTTTATAGCAGAAAGTAAATGTAGCGGGGTCTTCCTGTCAGAGTCTAATGACAAGCCATCCCCGCTAGGACTTTATTCACATCTGTAAATATGTACATTACCTTTTAAGGAGCTATGCATTGTGGGATTGCAAGTAGCAGGAGATATGGACTCCATTGACTCTTACGAGAAACAGACTACATTTCCCACAATGCCCTGCCCTGTTGGAGCATGTGACGCCTCTGCACAGACTTGTGGGGGAGGTTACTTAAGCAGAGGGAGTGGCGCCTTTTCACTCTCTCGGGACCAGCCTCTTCTCCTCTGCAGAGCTGCTGACAGAGACAGCCGTGTTGCTAGGCTCAGAAGCCTGGGCCTAAATTTCCCGAGAGACCAGCCATCCGGAAGGAAGCAAGACTTCTGTATCCAGCCTGTGTATCCGGAGATCGGAGAGGAAGCCCAGCTGACAACTGAAACAGTGAAACACCCTCGTCCGGGATCTTTGTGCTGTGGAGCAGTGATTCAACAACGCGTTTCTGAGAGGAATTCAGGCGGATCGGCCTGTCGGGTGAGAGGGCACATGCTCAGCTCTTAGTTCTCCCTTTAGTGCCAAGTCACAGGCCTCCCGCCCCTGTTTGGCCTTCAGCCTAAACTTATACCCTTTTCACTGTTTATAGTGGTTATGCAGAAGTGACTGATGCTGGCTAACGATCAGCTCACCAACGTTTGATGTTCACCATACTTTGTTGGATTAACTTCCCCTTATCTTTTATTACTTGTGGATTACAAATTTAACGTGCACCATCCGGCTGCAACGTGGACTTTGGGCTGTTTGCAGGATCGCCCGATAGAGGGAGCTCGCGAGCACAGACTGTTCACTAGCTTAGCGGAATGGTACCATTCTTTAGGATAGATTTGTTTCATTCATAAATGCCATTTGTGGATTTCTGCAAGGGCCCTTGCGAAATCATATTGTGTTATTGCCTAACAATCATTAACTTGGTGATGTAAATTCATGTGTGTTCCTTCGAGTACTTATTAAGTAAACTCACTCTCTGATTTAAATATACTATTGTGTGGATTGTATGGGACAGCAAGCGTGTGGATTGTATGGGACAGCAAGCAGTAAAAAAGAAGGGCCCATAATGAATAAATAAATTAAATATAACTATCACATAAATTAATAATGAAAGACAACTTTCTGGATTTTAAACGGCCGCGGCTGCTTTATTATTGGTTTCTTAAATATTATTTACACAATACTAAAAAGATAATAATACAAAATACAACTGAACCACCACGGCTCAGGCTGTATAAACATTTTATTAACTTAAAACATCCAAAACCAAAAATAACTCGTAAACAGATTAGTCCCCCTTTGCCATATATACCTATACTTAGATACCTATATATTAACAAAGGTGACACATGACCACATAATAGCAGCTCGCGACAAAATGCAATTAAGGGGGAGGGGGGGAGGGGAACACCACAACTTGATGCCTTCTGAGGCGAATTGATTAGCCTCACTCTAAAACCCTGCCTTATATAAACTTTATTCCCGCCTAATTCAAGAAAAAGACCGGGAAACACACGTGTACCTCTCCTGAGCACACGTGAGCCTCCAGGTGTAGACCTAATCTGCCTAGCTCCCCCAGAGATAGGGAAACTAGAAACTGCCCGTCCTGCTGCTATCCCATGGGAAAAGGGGGGAGGCTTGAAACCGTTTTTTTCCCCCCCTTTTCTTACATGGGACAGCAAGCAGTAAAAAAGAAGGGCCCATAATGAATAAATAAATTAAATATAACTATCACATAAATTAATAATGAAAGACAACTTTCTGGATTTTAAAACGGCCGCGGCTGCTTTATTATTGGTTTCTTAAATATTATTTACACAATACTAAAAAGATAATAATACAAAATACAACTGAACCACCACGGCTCAGGCTGTATAAACATTTTTATTAACTTAAAACATCCAAAAGACAGGTGACATTAAGTCCACCTGTCACCAAAACCCACAACCGCGGCCAAGTCAATACAAGAACTTAAGTCAGTATTAAAAATGTCCAAACCTATGTTGGACAGGTGAACTCCATCCTCCCTAAAAAGCCCTGGAATGAAACCCTCCAACTCGGTGTGCCTAAAGCATAATATATACCCAGTGGCAAAAGCAATTTTGCCACTGCCCTATTAACACGCCTCCTAATTTTCTCCAAAGGGCGCAGAGGGGGAAAAGATAACCACTTCAGTCTCTGCACCACTTCAGAAAAAACAAAAACCGTATGTGGCAAAGTCATTTGAAGCCTGTTAAGGTCATCCCTTATTTTAAAAATAATGTCTAATGTCCTGTGTTTTCCAATGTCGTTTCCCCCCAGATGTACTATCAACACATCTGGAGGGGAAAATTGTTGAAGAAGCTTGCTCACCTCTCCCCGATTAGGCCTGCCCATAACATTCCTTTTCTGCCAAACCAAAACACTTTAAACTGTCGTGGATCCAGACTCAAATTGCTGGAGTAGGTTCTTTTCATTGCTCTCTGGTGAGCCCAGAATACAAAAGAATGACCAATAATCCATATATTTCTGACAGGACCTAAAATGAATCAAAAACATTGATTAGGCCGAATATATGACATATACGCACTTGATCTCCACCTACCAACTTTTTTTATCATTGCTTCGTTTAAACCCAACCTAGCTGCTTCCGTAGCAGCTCCAATCCTGAAAGAATGAGAGGACAATAAACCTGTATCCATATTAATAGCTCTTAAGCATTTGTGAAAAACACTATTGAATTGGAAAGTGGTCAACGGGCGACCGGATTCGTGCAAAAAGAAATTATTGGAAAGGCCTGGACGGACACTGGCGTATTGACTTACCAGTGAAACAGGGCACAGAGGGGAACCGGCGCATGCTGACAAATTAATCCAAACACCCTTCCCCATCTGGTCAGTTTTTGAGCGCCGTAAAAATAAACGAATCGACCCCCCCAATGGATATGTCTGATAGCTGAATGATGTTTAATTCGGACACCCTAAGTGCAGCAAAGAACATTAACGAAAATGCTGCTTTAAAAAGCAAAGCCTCGAAACGAGAAAAACAAACCCGGCTTGTTATAAAACATAACTGTTCTAAAAGTGCCGGAGTAATAGGCAAACGTCGATCTTTGTTAAAATTACGCCTCTTGTAACCTTTTAGCGATTGTCGCACCGAAAAGAAACTTAAACAAGGAGGTAGATTGTTAAGTTTAAAAAAGAAAGATACACCAGCCAATGTTTTGTTAACATATGACCAGGAGTAATTTCGATTAAACAGAGACTTCAAAAACAACAATATCAAATATTCCGAGAATGCGCCGGTCGGCTCTCGAATGGAATTTAGAAAAGATAGCCACATCAACCAAGCTGATCGGTATCCCGCCCAAGTTGATGGAGCCACCGACTGCACAATGAATTCAGCCATGGGTCTTACACCAGATCCCATAAATGAGGCGGACAAGTCAATCCCGTCGGCTCTGCTTCCGGAAACAGCCGAAAAAATCGCTCCATCTGCAGGCGAGATAAAGAGTCTGCCACGTCATTATCTTTACCTGCCACATGCACAGCCTTCAAACATATATTCAAACTTAGACATTTGAACAGTATGTAACGAAGTAACGCAATAACTGGAGTGGACTTAGAGGTTAAACAATTAAGTGCGAAAAGAACCCCTTTATTATCAGTTCTAATGATAATTCTTCTATCTTTAAAAACTGTACCCCATAGTTCCAAAGCTACCACTATGGGGAACAGTTCCAGCAAAACTATGTTTTTAAGGAAACCTTTTTTCTTCCAGCTGTGATGCCAGAGATCTGCACACCACCTCGATTGCCATATAGCACCAAAACCGCATGAGCCCGCCGCATCGGTATACAAACAGAGGTCCTTGTCTAGAATAAAGTCCTTCTGCCACACCATTCGACCATTAAAAACGCGGAGAAATTGTAGCCATACCAATATGTCTTCCTTTAATTCCGTCGTGACCCGTATGTGCGAAAAAGGGGACTTCAAACCCGAAATAGCAAGGTACATCCTTCTAGAGAATATCTTTCCCATTGGCATTATTCTGGTGGCAAAAGCCAAAGAACCTAATAAAGACTGCATTTCTTTTAGGCAAACTTTTTTTTCTTCTAAGAATGGTAATAAGTAAAACACTAAGCTTCTCTAATTTATCTTCTGGCAAACGAAATTCCATTAGCTCTGAATCTATGGTGATGCCAGAAATTCCAAACACGTAGATGGCAAAGCCGTTTTTTCCAAAGCCAATGGAACTCCAAAAAGGTGACAGATCCTGAAGAATAGGTTTAGCAACTCCAGGCACTCAAACGTATCCGCTTTTCCTAAGAATAAAAAATCGTCTAAGTAGTGAATTACAAAGAGGGAACCTGACTCCTTACGGACTACCCATTCCAAAAAAGTTGAAAAAGATTCGAAATAAAAACACGATAACGAGCACCCCATGGGGAGGCATTTATCAAAATAAAATTTGTTCCGAAAGAAAAAAACCCAATGAGTTGAAACTGACGGGGTTGATTGGTAATAGGCGAAAGGCTGACTGAATATCCGCCTTAGCCAACAATGCTCTTTTACCTAAAACCCTCAACTGCACCAACGCATCTTCAAAAGAGGCGTACTGTACAGAGGAGAGACTGACATCAATTTGATCATTTAAAGAGTCCTCCTTGGGATATGACAAATGGTGAATTAAGCGGAAAGCGTTATTTTCTTTCTTCGGAACAATTCCTAACGGTGAAATCCTGAAATTTAAGAAGGGGGGGCTGACTAAAAGGACCACCAACCCTACCTTCCTTGATTTCTTTTTCAATCTTTTCTGCAACAATAGAGGAATACCTATCAACCGATCGTAAGTTGTTAACAATAGTACAACCTGATCCAGAAAAAACCGGGAGTAAAAAACCATCCCGAAAACCTTCAGTTAAGAGTTGTGCTTTCCCCTTGTCTGGGTACATTTTGAGCCAAGGAAGCATTTCTTGCCATTTCACTGGTGTTACTGCCTTTTGAAACATTGCCTGACAACTGATTTGTGGTAGCCATCTTTTTAAAGCATTTGGATATTGAATGCGGTCCCGCACAAAAGGCGCATTCATGTCGATATCGACATGAATTGGGCCACTTGCATTGTCCATCGTTGAAATTAAAACAGATACCTTTTTTATATGTTGTTGATGTGACGGATTGAGCGACTGGCACCCTGCTTTGTATATGAGGGCCTTTGGGGGAAAAAAGATTCAGCCAAAGGCCCACATCCTTAACCCCCCATTTCAACGACGGATGAACCGACAGCTTCTGACGAAAAGCCTCGTCATATGAAAACCAGGCAGTGCCACCAAAATTTTTATATGCTTCAAGAATTATGTCTAGATGTTGGAACAAGCCCTTACCTTTATCAGGAAAACGCTCACACAAAACACCGGAGAAAATACAAAATGACTGTAGCCAATTATTAAAAGACTTAGTAACTGGCCTCCTTCTGTCTTCATCCTCTTTTTTATCTTTTGACATAAATTCTTTTGCAGAGGGAAGAAGAGATAAAATATCTAAATATTCCCCTTTCCATATTTTTTCTTTTACAGGTTGTCGCCAAATGATAACCTAAAGGGGATATCTCACACTGAATTGGCTCTTTTAAACATGTTTCCGGCAAGTTTTGGGAACGAGCAGCATTAAAAGAGGATGAAATATTTGATTCTAAAATGTGTAACGTGTCATTTGAAACTTGCCCACAAGATGGCGCCCACACTGTTTTTGCTGTCTCTTGTGCTGTAAATACCTGAGATCTTTCCTTCAAAGATTGAACATCCTTAACTAAATTAGCCAATAAATCGGATATATTAGATAATGCAGGCACATTAAAAAACTCACCCGCACCTTGTGTAAGCTGTTGTGTGAAATGGCCTGTGCTGACACAGCCTCCGCAATCCCCCGAACATCTCGATTTAGGATCGCGCTGTCAATTCCGTCACCTAGGCTGATGACATCCTCGTCCCGCTCCGCCATCCGCTGCCATCCGACCGCCTCAGTGACCTGTGAAAAAACAGGACAGGACTCCGCTCCCTGGACCTCCTTTGGCTCTTACTAACACCACTAGCTGTGAAAACAGCTGAGGTGTTTCTTACCCTTGCTCCAGGCGCCGCCACCGATTCTCCTGCAGACGCCAACCCGGAGCCTTTCCCACGACCTTTCCCTTTCTTCCCAGAGCTTTTTGCTGCTGTTGACCTCGGAGGGGAGGGCGAAAGCCTGAGGACCGGAAGGCGCCGCCTCTTCGCCGAGGAGGATTGGACCTCGGATCTAACGCTGCCGCTCCTCCCACGATCAGCTGCTTCCTCTGGAGAGACAATTTCGTCTTCTTCTGGGCACATCTCTGTCACACAGCTGCGCTCACCGGAACCACCGTCATGAAATCCGCTGCTGACACAGCCGACTCAGCTCCCGCCGATGCAGCTCCCACCGGAGCTTCTTGACTCGAGGTCCGTGGTAGGTTAAGGCATTCCTTAATCCAATCTTCCCCTCCTTCTTCTCCAGCTCTCTCAATCAGACGCCGAAGAAGGCTCATTTTCTGGTTGCAGAAAAAACGCTGGTTGCTAAGTTGAAGGGGTCCCTTGGAACACCACAACTTGATGCCTTCTGAGGCGAATTGATTAGCCTCACTCTAAAACCTGCCTTATATAAACTTTATTCCCGCCTAATTCAAGAAAAAGACCGGAAACACACGTGTACCTCTCCTGAGCACACGTGAGCCTCCAGGTGTAGACCTAATCTGCCTAGCTCCCCCAGAGATAGGGAAACTAGAAACTGCCCGTCCTGCTGCTATCCCATGGGAAAAGGGGGGAGGCTTGAAACCGTTTTTTCCCCCCCTTTTCTTACATTCTTCTAGTCTGGAGGGCCATCCATTATTCAGGTAATACTATCATTACACTGTCATTGAATGTTGCCTCAGAAGACGAATTCACTCGAACGTACGTCAGGCATAGACGCACATACGTCACTACGCCTTCCGGGTCAGCGTCTGGTGGAGCGCAGCTGAAACGCACGCTGAACACCATCGCATACACGCGCATACCCGCAGTGCCCATAGAGTGTGATACACACATCGGGCTGTCAGACTGTTTGATTTGTTTTTGGTTTGATTTGATTTTATTTTTTTGGCCGTTTTTGTTAATGTTTTAATTGGAGAGCTTTGTAGCTCCTGTTTTTCTTGGCCTGCAGCTGCCCCATGTCAGTGTATGGCATTGTGGCACACAGGTCTTAATAAATTTAGTGTTTTTATATAAAACCTACTGCACCATCGGAGCCTTTGTTATCTTTCCCTCTGAGGAACGGAGGAACCCCCTATACCCTTACATAAGGAGTGAACCGGTCGGACCACTACTGGAGGATCACAACCCTGGGAGGAGTGAACATCAGCCGTGATCGGAGGATTCTGTGATCTATGCCTGTGACCCCTGGTGGGGTTGGCCATCTGGTGAGTGGGGAACCCTGAGGGGAGCACCGGGACCACCTCGTTGGCCGTCTGGCACCTAGAAGCACCCCCTTCACAGCAAGACCTATACACTCCCCCTCCAATCATATTACCATAGCATATGACTTGCATATGAGAGACTCTACTGTGCAGCCCTCTGGTTTATCTGCTAAATTTTATCACATCAATTTATCGGACTCGTACTACCATCATTAAGATTGTGCTGATTACTGTGCTGAGCTGTGATATTGTATTTATGCATATCCACTGTGGTACTTATGTATGGTGATTGTCATTTTGGGTTCTGACATTTATTTATTTATTTATTCATTCTTTTGGGTGCATTTTTAAACCCCACACACCTACTATACATATCTAGTGTGATTACAAACGATAGAGGCTAGGCTCTAGTCTCCCGCCTGTTCCACTACCAGGCCTCATTGTGTATGTTACATAACGATACACTGCTATGTAGCTTGTTGTTTGAGGCACATCCAGTCATATACTGTATTCACGCCCCACACTGTACTCTAGAACATACACTTATAAACTGTTCTATTGTTTGAGCATATGTGGTTTCTAATGCGATTTTTTGGGTAGCGCCACTACCCCACTCTTTTCACTATTACATAGTTAATCAGGTTACAAAAAAGACACAAGTCCATCCAGTTCAACCATAAAAAAAATATATCGTACAATATACCCAATTCTATACCCACAGTTGATCCAGAGGAAGGCAAAAAAACACCCCAACAGAGCATGATCCAATTTGCTACAGCCGGGGAAAAAATTCCTTCCTGATCCCCCGATCTACTGAGCTGGCCAGAACAACCTTTGGAGGGAGTCAGTTCCACATTTTCACAGCTCTAACTGTGAAGAATCCTATCCGTATTTGGAGATGAAATCTCTTTTCCTCTAGATGTAAAGAGTGCCCCCTTGTCTTTTGCGTTGACCGTAAAGTGAATAACTCAAAAACACGTTCACTATATGGACCCCTTATATATTTGTAGATCACAGGTGGCAAACACAAGGCTCGCGGGCCAAATGCGGCCCTCCAGGCAATTTCATGTGGCCCTTGCACCTCTCCAGTCCTACTCCAGACCCTTACTTTCTGCTTTCAAGCAATGCATCCAACTTCTTCCCAGCAGGAGCATAAGGAAAGGGATTGTACATAGAACAATATCGGACCTCTGAAAAATATAAGCATGCATATGTACTCAGTACTTGGTTTGGGCCCCTTTTGCAGCAATTACTGACTCAGTGCTGCGTGGCATGGAAGCTATCAGCCTGTGGCACTGCTGAGGTGTTATGGAAGACCAGGATGCTTCAATATTGGTCTTCAACTCTTCTGCATTGTTTGGTCTCATGTCTCTCATCTTTCTTTTGGCAATGCCCCATAGATTCTCTATGGGGTTCAGGTCAGGCGAGTTTTCTAGCCAATCAAGCACAGTAATCCCACGGTCACTGAACCAGGTTTTGGTGCTTTTGGCAGTGTGGGCAGGTGCCAAGTCCTGCTGGAAAATAAAGTCAGCATCCCCATAGAGCTCGTCTGCTGAAGGAAGCATGAAGTGCTCCAAAATCTCCTGGTAGACGGCTGCGTTGACTCCGGACTTAATGAAGCACAGTGGACCAACACCAGCAGATGACATGGCTCCCCAAATCAATTTGTGAGATACAAATACAAAGACACAAAGATAGTAAGCTGTAAACACTAGAATAGAATCATTTCTGGAGTTCCAAAAAATCTAAAGACCAAAGACAAGGAGTCACAAAGTAAAATGCAAACATGAAAAGAAATCAAAACCTTTCGGCTGGGTTCACACTTATGCGAATTTTAATTATTTATTTTTTTGGTGTCCCGGTTAAAGATTAATCTCACTTCCTGTCTGGTGAAGCCAATGTTGGCAGAACAGAACGTGAGGTTATATGACAACTTGCCTATTCATTGTAAAAAAGAAATACCAGAATATATCCTAAGATAGAAACTGATCCTAGCGCTCAATGGACTAGTCCTCTATTTTAATAGATTAAAAGAATTTGTATGCAGAAAAAGCAGCTATTATAAAAGTAAAGAATGTATGAGAAAGTATGTCTCTGTGAGGCATTAACAGCGCTATATGATGTTATATTATATCAATTGAACTCAAAAGTTCAAACTCTGCTTGTATGAGGTGCAAACATCAACCAGGACAAAAAATCCTTAAAATGATAACTATCCTCAAATAATAGAAAAACAATGTTAAAAACCGATATTACACATAAAATAAAATGACATAATATTCCACTAGTGATAACACGTGGGTGTTTTAAACAAAACACAGTCTATAACATTCCTTAGGGTAAATAAGTCTTGAAGTTTTGATTGTGCAATAAACCAAGACATGGATTTCCTTCACTTGTAGTCCCCCTCAAGGTTTTGTACTCACCAGATTGACATGGTGTTAAATGCCTTCAGGTGTTTTTAAATCTCCCTTCCATGATATTCAGATCAGCTCAGCAGCAATGTTTTTCTCCTCCCAGTGGATATAAATGGGATTAGGTGCGTGTGTGCAGCATGAGCGGTCATATGAAAATAAACATAGAGGGAGAGGACATAGTGTAATTCTGTCTTTATTGTAAAAAAATACCCCCGCTTTAAAAGATATGCTTACAAGATAAAAACAGTAGTGTGCTCAACGGTTTACAAATTTAATGCTCACTCAGATAGCCTGGCGTCTCCACACCGTCTCTAACTGATGTGTCCCGGGTGTAACTTGCTCTGTCTGTACGATACGTCATGTAGCCACGCCCTGACGCGTTTCGTGATTGGTTTCACGTCTTCAGAGGGCTTGGCTACACGTCACGACAGATCGTATTTATAGGTATATGCTAATCACTCTACTCCTCCCTTCTCTCATTGTCAGCCACTTGTGAGGGACGGTAATACACTCCCTCCTGTTCGGAGTCCCGCCCTGCTGCCAATAGGGTATAGAGTGTGCGATTAGCTCCTCCTCCGTAGTCCTGATCTGTTGCTGAATATAGCTCCAGTCGTCCTCCATTTTGTTGTAGAGCAAGACACTGTGTGAGCCCAGTGCATTACTCTACTTTCTAAAAACGGTTTAATGTTACACCGATATGTTTATTATTGTCAGCGCGCAAGGCTCGTCACACGCACTGTTCAGATAACCTCGCTGCTGACATATATGGAGGGCTAAGATTCAGACTTACAGGTCCAGATCTACTGCTGAATATAGCTCGAGTCGTCCTCCATTTTGACGTAGAGCAAGACACTGTGTATGCCCAGTGCATTACTCTACTTTCTGACACTGTTCAATGTTATGTCAATAGGGTTGTATTGTCTGCACGCAAGGCTCATCACTCGCACAGTTCAGATAACCTCACTGCTGACATGTATGGAGGACTTAAATTCAAACTACCAACAGCAGTATTTTAACATGTTGGGATAATAATACTAACAGTGCTCGTACTCTACTGTAAAATATTAGGGATAGTGACAATTAAGCCACTTATCCATACTATGGTTAACATTCTTAAAAATTTCTAAAAAATATTCCATCAACAATGTATAATTACTACCACATCCCAAGATAATTATAACATAGTCACTATACCATGATTCTAACTATTATAACATATGTATATCCTTAAATTTAACTAAAAATTCAGTCACAACGATATACAATATGGTTCTTCTTATAGTGTACATGTTATAAAAAAATGGTCACAAAGGTCAATACTCAGATTAGACCTCTATCTACTGTATGTATGACTTATGTTCTACCTTCATCCTTTATATTCAATCGGGATAAGTAGATAGTCAATGGTATACTACTAAATAAATTAAATATGACACAAAAAACAAAGAATAAAATGATGAGATAAAAGATGTCCTTAGTTAATCCCCTCATAAATCAATGTATGTAGAATAGCACTATAATGCTAATGCAATTAAGTGTGTGCATAAATTATATATATGTATATTGGTACAGCCTCCCCATATACTCTATAATGTACACACTATTAATGATTGCTTATAAAGCCTATTCATTGCCACAGTAGCAGCTGGAGCACCCCAACATAGAATACTGACCTTCTCGGACATACCAGCCATTGCTCTGTATCTCTCGCACTCTTCCTATTGATGTGTGGGTGAGGGCCCAGTGACCGATCCTCTGCCCACCCTCCTGGTTGCATGGCTGTACCCCTTCACTCCCAGGAGTATCTCAGTGCTTGCTCACTTTTGCCAGGGCCCGCCAGCCAAGTGACATTACTGTAACTGTACTCCTTCACTCCATCTACTGTGTTACCTGAAGAACTCACACAGGGGCTACATGTAGAAAAACCTCTTCTTTACTGAATTGCGGGATGCAACAGTCACTTAGGCCTT
This sequence comes from Rana kukunoris, assembly GCA_029574335.1. NCBI lineage: Eukaryota > Metazoa > Chordata > Amphibia > Anura > Ranidae > Rana > Rana kukunoris. The sequence continues at coordinate 383,556,386 of CM056049.1, read as the reverse complement.
GGAGCCAAAAAGAGTTCTCAAGAAAAGGATTCTCTCCAAAAAAAAGTCATCAGTTCCATAGAGTTGGCGAGATATCCCTTGTGCCCATTCTCAGGGGAAAGAAAGAAGTAGAGCTTCAGCTTCTAGTTGTTGCCTTCGCTTCATGGCTCTCCTTTCCATGGACTGCAACCCACCCTGCCAGCTAACTCCTCCCACACTATTTAGGTCCTATGTGTGTGCATTAGGGTGACCACATTTCCAAACTACCATTCAGGGACACCCTCCCTTCACAAAAATCAGCTTGTGCTGTTACAATCACAGCACAGGGATTGGACACAAGGGGAGGGATTTATAATTTCTCCGATCACAAGCAGGGGGCAAGATTGTGCTCCCCCAGGCATTCCCGGTCAGGACAAGTACTGTCAGTAAGTAAAGCGGTGATGTGGCGGCCTTTTTTGGGGGCATCAGATTGTCCCGGGGGATGGCTGTGTCATTTTCATTCCGGGACACTGTATTGTCCTGGAATGAATGTGCCTGGGACAGACCTGCAAAATTCGGGACTGTCCTGGGCAATGCGGGACACGTGGTCACCCTAGTGTGCATATGTGCATTTATATATATATATATATATATACAGCCCTTACAATTTCCACTCGCCTACTAGCATTTGGCGAGTGGATTTAAGCTGGGGGCGAGTGATGACAGGGCTACATGACCAATCTCCCTCCAATCTGTGCCTACACTTAGAGTCCCGATGAGATTGGCGGCTGAGGAGGAAGGGTGCATGCTCCGGAAAAGTAATCTGGTGAGCCGCGCACAGGCAGAGCAGTACACAGGTGCTCTCCTTACAATTCTCATTAAGCCATTGGACCTAACAGTATGACCTCTCTGAGCCTGCCCCCCTCCTCCAACCAATGCAGCTGGAGAGCAGAAAGTAATGAGTGAGGTGGAGGATTGGGAAAATGACCACTCCGGTGCAGCACTCACTGAAAGTTGCCCTGACATGAGAGCGGCAGTCTTGTGCAGTTTTTTTCTTATTGTGCACTATGCAAGTGTCCAACAGTTCAGCCTGAGCACTGTGAACAGACTGGTCTCAATGTGTGCTGTGCTATGGTGTCAATGGCTGTGCAGTTGTGTGGATCTCAGCGCTGGATTGTACACCCTCCCGCTGTGCTGCAGCTCCTCTCCTCACTGCCAGCCTGAATAAAAGGGGGAAGTGGGGACATGCAAGCGTGGAGCCGCACACACAGGCTCCTGATGATGGGATGAATAGGAGAGGGAGAGGGAGAGAGAGAGAGAGAGAGGATGGATAGGAGTTGCAGAGGAGACAGCAAGAGAATGGGGAAGATACCCAGTTCTAGTGCCCTGTCCCTCTGGTCTGCCCCCAGTGCCCTGTCCCTCTGGTCTGACCCCAGTGCCCTGTCCCTCTTGTCTGCCCCCAGTGCCCTGTCCCTCTTGTCTGCCCCCAGTGCCCTGTCCCATTTTGTTAAAGTTGTTGTTGGTAATATTTAATTTTGTAACTTGATTCTGCATAAAACATTTAACAGTGTCATTCCATGAGATAATCTACGAGGGCGTGTTTACAGGTGCAATTAGGCGCAGGGCAGTGTATGAATTAGGTGGAGCAACTGGTGGCGAGTAACTCTTGAGGCCTGGCTAGTAGCTCAGGACTTGAAATTTTGAGCCCTGTATATATTTATGGTCGTGGCCCTCTGACCGAGAGTGATGTGGATCACATAAACACGCAACAAGACTTACAACATAAATAGACCTGAAGTGTGCCTTGGTGGTCTGGTCAGTATGCCAAGAAAAGGGGGCATACCCAAAGTAAGTAATGGGTAGTTGTTGAAGAAGGATATGCTGAGAAGTGCCCTGAAAAAGGGAAGGGCGGGAGGGTGTCGAATGCGATTGAATGCGCAGACTCACGGACATGAGGTGAGCTGGGAAGAGTCGGCCCAGTGACGTGTAGTACTGCACACTGAACCGACAAAGAGCATGTGTGAGTGGGCTGCTTAAATACCCTCCGAGCTCCTCCCATAAACTCAGGCCACCATACTGGCCTTCTTATTTATGGTCGTGGCCCTCTGACCGAGAGTGATGTGGATCACATAAACACGCGACAAGACTTACAACATAAATAGACCTGAAGTGTGCCTTGGTGGTCTGGTCAGTATGCCAAGAAAAGGGGGCAAAAGACTCAGATAGGGAAAAAGCTTATGATGATTTCTTGTATTTATTGAGCCAGCTTGGTAAAGGCTTGTGCCATTCCTTCCTGAGGATTTGGGATGTATGTGGCAAAACAAGGAGACTTCCCAGCAGCCTGGTATCTCGATTACGTGGTCTGGTACTCCCTGTTGGGAGGCAGTTGAGGCTGCTCTAATTCGGAAAGAATGTCAAGAGAACCGACTGGGATTTGAAGCCCAAGTTGCTTAGGATTCTGACATGCTTGACAACTGTCTGCCACTCAGTGAGCTGGTTTAGAAAGGGTAGCAACAAGCTACCATCAGATTGGCTGGGTAGATGGAGCAGTAGTCGGTCGAGCACCGTCACTGGGCGTCATGCATTGTTAGTCTGAAACTGGTTGATGTCAACCCCCGGGGCTGGTTTGTTGCGTTTGCAGACTGAGAGTGTAGGGGTTCGAAAGCGAGTCGGGTGGCGTCGGAGCAGTGTCTGACTGCCGGAGCCACCGACTGTAAATTCACTAGGTTGTAGGGAACCGTAGAAGGCCTGGTAGATGGCTGCTTGGATGACTATGCTGGGCAAGGCCCTAAATGGGGAACGAGTAAGGATTTCAGACATGTCCCTAAAGAGGGCACTCTTGAAAGGTAGGCACTCGCCACTGACTACAGGTTGGTGCTTCTGTATGCTCTGTAGAAGGGACTTGACTGCATGGGCTCGAGAATACTGACAGTTTACTGGGGTCCTGCAGGGACAGGAAATGCTGGACGCCATCTAGATATGGCGTGATAGTATTGTGAAAAAGGGTCAGCTGCATGTGGCAATACGATATGAAGGCTAGGACGTGTCCAACGTTGCCTATTGCTGCTCCGAGGCAAGTGGCCAAAAATTAGCAGTTAGTGTTCCAAGCAGTGTGATAGGCCTTCAGTGTGTTGCGTGCCAAGGAGTGGTTAATAAGCTGGGTTGAGTTGGTGAGATGCTACTTCAATCCATCGTCAGCAATGACCAGGGTGGGACAGGGATGGTTATTGGCTCCAGGCTCTTGCTGGAAAAACAAAGTAAGGTTGGAATGGGACAGAGCATCAGCTGCGAACATGTCTACAGAAGATATTAAACTGGTGACAAAGTGACAGCTGCGCGAGCCTGCGCAGGAAGGACGTGATGGGGAGAGGCTTGATCTACCTTAATTGATGAAGTCGGCTGTGGCTTGATTGTCTGTGGTGAAGAACACTGTCTGTCCAGTTCAAGTGTGGCCCCAGACCTGGGCAGCTGCCACAATGGGGTACAGCACGAGGCGTGATGAAGACTGGGTGAAGCAGAAATTTAAGAGAATTTCTGGGGGCCAAGGTTTGGAGAACCAGTGGCGGACGAAAAATGCAGGCAAAAGCCCGTGGTGGCTCGGCTGACACTGCCGGGATGAAGATTGAAATGCTGTTCTATCAGGTGGGGAAGTTGTCCCACATAGCTAAGTCTGCTACTGATGCTTGGTCTAGTTTGAGAACTTGGACTGGATCTTGCATTGGTGTGAGAAAATCAAGACAATACACAGGTGCTCAACAAGACGATATACGTGCACTCGCTGACCAAGGTGCACTCGCTGACCAACGTGCACTCGCAGACCAACGTGCACTCGCAGACCAACGTGCACTCGCAGACCAACGTGAACTCGCTGACCAACGTGCACGCGCTGACCAACGTGCACGCGTTGACCAACGTGCACGCGCAGACCAACGTGCACGCGCAGACCAACGTGCACTCGCTGGTGCTGGTTGGAAACCTGAACTAACTGCAGGGAAAAAGACAGGGAAAAGATGAGTGGCCCGCGTGCAACTAAAGATGAATGGCCAACTGGGTGCCACTGTGTGTTTGTTTGGCTGATTGTCACTGAGGTGTATTTGCAAATTTAGTTTGTATTCGGGTTTGCACGTAGGTGCGTGCTGCAAAGTGTTTTATACTGCTGCAGACAATATTGTGTGGTTGCAAGGGTCTCAGTCTGGTTTGCTGAGACGATATTGCATGATTACAAAGGTCTCAATGATTATGAGGTTTGTTTTGAGATGGCCTTGTGTGGTTGCACGGGTCTCAACAAGTGAGGGGTTGCTGAGACGATGTTGCGTTTGCAATGGTCTCAAGTGAGTGTCGGGCTGCTGAGATGACTATGTATGGCTGCAAAGGTCTGAACTGGTGTCAGATTGCTGAGACGATATTGCGTTTGCAATGGTGTCAAATGAGTGTCAGTTTGCTAAGACGACTTTGTATAGCTGCAAAGGTCTGAACGGGCGTTAGGTTGCTGACACGAGATTGTGTGGTTGCAAAGGTGTAGACGAGTTTGAGGTAGCTGAGATGACATTTTGCAAGGGTCTCAAATGAGTGTCAAGTTGCTGAGACAATATTCCCCCCTTTTTTTTCTTTTTTTTTTAATGAAAACGACTGTGAATGAAACGCTGGTAAACATGAGTTACCACATCTGGCTGTGTTTACAAGCTGTTACAGGCATTGGCGTTTCGAATGCCTTTGAACATCCGTCTGAACCCATTTTTTTTTCGAGAAGGTTTCTGATCTCAACTGCCTAGAAATGACTATAAATGATCCTGTGTACATGTACTGATAAGATAACATAGAGGAGTGATTGGGGATCCTGTGTAGACGTACTGATAAGATAACATAGAGGAGAGATCAGGGGCGGCTGAAAAACACCCATTTTTCTGGCTGCAAGGGTCTCAATAAATGCCATGTTTCTGGGGCGAGACTGCATGGTCACAAAGGTCTTTGATTAGTGGGAGGTTGCTCTAGACGGTATTGCGTGGTTGCAAGGCTCTCGATGAGTGTGGGGCTGCTGAGACGGTATTGCGTTTGCAAGGGTCTCAACAATGGTGTGAGGCTGCCGAGACGGTATTGCGTGGTTGCAAGGGCCTTGATGAATGTGGGGCTGCTGAGATGGTATTGCGTTTGCAAGGGTCTCAACAAGGGTGTCAAGCTGCTGAGACGGTTTTGCATGGTTGCAAGGGCCTTGATGAATGTAGGGCTGCTGAGACGATTTTGCGTGGTTGCAATGGTCTCAACAGGTGTCAGGTTGCTGGGCTGAGATTGCATGGTGGCAAAGTTTTTTTTTTTTGCGTTTTTCTTTTATATATATATATATATATATATATATATATATATATATATATATATATATATATATATATATTATTTTTTGCGTTTTTGTAAGGGCCTTGTGTTAACTAGGGTCTTAACAAGGGTGTCAGGCTGCTGAGACGATATTGCGTTTGCAAGGGTCTCAACAAGGGTGTCAGGCTGCTGAGACGATTTTGCATGGTTGCAATGGTCTCAACAGGTGTCAGGTTGCCGAGGGGCTTAGATTGCGTGGTGGAAAAGTTTTTTTTTTTTTTTGCAGGTTTTTTTTTGCGTTTTTTTTTTCTGCGTTTTTATATATATTTTATTTTGCGTTTTGTAAAGGTCATGTGTTGCAAGGGTCTTAACAAGGATGTCAGCCTGCTGAGATGATTTGCATGGTTGCAAGGTCTCAATCAATAAGAATTGGGTTAATGAGAAAGGATAGAAACACCTGATTTGTTTGTACCTTAAGCAAGCAGTATAGGGTTGAAGGACAATGCCTGTATGAATCGTAGGTTCCATAGGGGCCACTAATGAACGATATGGGAGACAACGAATAGTAGCAAATTAATAGGACATAAAGAATTTAATAACAAATTTTACTTGCGACAGTGGGCCATGCGAGTGAGTTTGCGGCGGACTGTGGCTGGAGTGAAACATGTAGGAAAGGTGTAGGGATGCCATGCATGGGGCAAAACAACAAGGTTTGGTGTAGAAAATAGAACACGAGAAGTGCGTACGAATATTTTATAAGCTCTACTGTGGGAACCGAACATGATGCGGGTGACACCATGAGTGGCCACGAACTTTGACATGACAAACAAGCTAACGAATCCTACCTGGGACAATGAACATGCAACTGGGTTTGCTTGGACTGGAGTGGATGTGCAACACATCCGAAGAGTGTGGCGTGGTATGGTGTGGTGCCATGCATGACGCACAGGCAATAACTTTGGTAAATAAATGAGAGAGAAGAACCGTGTACAAACAATTCGTAAGTTCCGCTGCGGAAACTAAAACGCACGGCATGGGGGAAACATAGAATGGCAATGGTGGAAAGTATGCAATGTATCTGATACAAAACGGTTATAAAGAGAAATTACTGATACAAAAACGGTTGTAAAATGCATGAAAAAAATCCGATACGAATCGGAAGTAAGGAGTGTTGAACAAATCTGCTGTGAATTGGTTGTAGAGTGTATGCTACCAGCCACCCATCCCCCCAGGCTTATCAAGTGCAGACAAGGCAGCAGGTGAGTTCAATTACCACCTCAATCTGCCAAAGAACCCATACAAAGAATATATGCTAGTCTCCTAATGAATGAGACAGCAAGCATGGACACAAATATGAATATACAAATAAATAGTTTGTTTGGCAGGAGGAAGTTACAAATGTACCAAGCTTGTAACTAAGATGTTAGAACATGAGCAACAATAACTCAGAGGCAGATTTTTACAAAAGAAATGCAGGATAGGAAGCATAACGAATTGCAAGATTGCACATGATACAAAAGGTTTGAATACAACCTGCGACAGTAAGCGGGAACCGCCGCCGAAGACCATGAACGGAGAAGCCGCAATGCACTTGCGATGTCGAATGCGATTGAATGCGCAGGCTCACGGACATGAGGTGAGCTGGGAAGAGTCGGCCCAGTGACGTGTAGTACTGCACACTGAACCGACAAAGAGCATGTGTGAGTGGGCTGCTTAAATACCCTCCGGGCTCCTCCCATAAACTCAGGCTACCATACTGGCCTTCTTATATATATATGTGTGTGTATTTATATATGTGTATGTATATATACAGTATATGTGCGTGTATTATGTGTGTTTATATATGTGTATGTATTTGTGTGTGTGTTGTTCCGCCTTCATGATTTCTTGCATCGGGGACCTGAAGGTTCTAGTTACGCCACTGACTTTACTTATACAACTTATAATTTCATTTACTTAATGCTATTAGAAGACCTAATACTACTTGCTGATAATTAATTTTAGCTTACCACTGCTGTAATCTGCATCCCATCGCTTAAATGTATAACATTACCTAAATAATATCAGTTATGTGCCGACGAGTGCAGTTAAGTCCCAAATTATAGCATCATTGTGTCTTTACTTTTCCCTTGGTAATAATTGTAAATAAAAGCGGTTTTATGAGTCCCAAGTGCTAACGTGTTGTGGTGTCATTTATCACTGTGTTATTACAAGATTTTTTCATCTAGCCTGTATTTGCAATCAAGACTATGATTAGTTCATTTAGTCATTTTTTTTACATTTTGCAAAAGATATTTTGCATCTTTAAATAATATGTGTCACTTGAAGGCTGCTGACTTTGTTGACCTACAGCATTTCACACCTTCAATTACATTTATTTGCTGCATTAGTGTGCTAAATGTGCATATTAGGCCAACAGAGCCCCCTTCTGTTTAATAGAAGAGTAGCACATTCAGCTATTGCTGACCTCCTTCAGAAAATGCTGGTCGTCTGTCTGTCCCACTGGTCCTCTAGCTTTTTAGGTCCCCTAAACAAGAATGCTAGACATTAGCCATACTAACTGATTGGTAAGCTGCTGACATTAGATCAACACGTCTACTATGAAACTAGAATATTAGCTCAGCAATGGCTGTCATAAAGCTGACCTGGGAAAAGTATGCAGAATAGGAGATTAAAGCTTTTAGGTTTTACTGACAATTGGTATTTTTTTATTTTTATTCTTTTCTAAATAGGGGACAAGTACGCACTATAGAATCATATGTGTTGTTCATATTTCATGTCTGAGGTTTACAACCACTTTATTTTTAGGTTTATCTCTTTATCTGGGATTTATTGAATTTCCTTTGTGCTTTAATATAACTCTGAGAGACCTGATGAATATGAACCTGAGTCCCTGTCAGAGTCCTATGCTGACTGGCAAATACAACTTGGGTTTAGATACATTCCGATCATAAGCATGTGCACAGGGTGTGCCAGGTGTGCCTGGGCACACCTTAATACCCCATGTGCATTAGCATTATCAAGGGACAGCACCAGGTGGGTGGTTGTGGGTGCCAGTGGCCAGTGTAAACATAGCTCCCAACTGTCCCTGATGTTGAGCAATGTCCCTCTGTCCCTCCTCATTTGTCCCTTATTCTGGTCTGATCTATATAGGTGTATATAAAATGCACTTTTTATCTATCAAAAAATGTTTCCCAGTGCTAAACTTTTCATATGATTCCTAAATTGCTGCATTTGTAAATTCCAAAAGCCAATATAAGGAATAGTAGTGGTAAAAAAAATAACTTGTGGGTTTAATCAATTTTTTTTTTGTACATTTCTTCTTTAAGGGGGCGTGACATGGGGTGTGTCCTATGCCTGCATACTTTTGCTGATAGGTGTCCCTCATTCCCATCTCAAAAAGTTGGGAGGTGTGGTGTAAATTCCCCCATTATATTAAAGGCTAGGTTCAACAGTAGGAACACAGCACACCTGTATTTAGGACGTAATGTTATATGCTCCCAATCAACTGTCTCCCACCACCAGAGCCTCCTTTCTGTGACAGCAGGTGGTGTTCATGTGTGTTTGAAATTTGGGGTGCACACCCTAATGCAATTAGGCTGTGACCCATCCTATGATTCCAATTAGATCAGATTACTTCTGACATCATTCAGAGTTTATTAACATGTGCATTTGATCTGAAAATAATTTATCTGAAATATTCCTTATGACCTCCTGTTTGGATCTTGATCACCTGCTGATGGCACTGTAGTTCCCTGGGTGGGGGTTGTAATTCCAGTGTCCACCAGTGGGTGTCTCCCAGCAACCACTTGACCTCTGGAAGATTTACACCCCTTCATGACCAGGCCATTTTTGCGATACGGCACTGCGTTACTTTAACCACTTCAGGCCCGGAAGAATAGGCTGCTCAATGACCAGGCCATTTTTTGCAATACGGCACTGCGTTGTTTTAACTGATAATTGCGCGGTTGTGAGACGCTGTACCCAAACAAAATTGACAACCTTTTTTCCCACAAATAGAGCTTTTTTTTAATGGTATTTGATCATCTCTGTGGTTTATATTTTTTGCGTTATGAACGAAAAAAGAGTGACAATTTTGAAAAAGGCACAATATATTGTAGTTTTTGCTGTAATAAATAGCCCCAATTTTTATTAAAAAAAAGCTACCGTATTTATCCCCTTAAAATCAGTGGGAAATCCTGGGTGCGTGTTATACGCCGATCCCTGCTGTCTGTATGGGGAAGAGGAGCGAGCGCCACCGATATACACATAGCTGAGTGTACTGTGTACTCGGCTAGACTCCGCCTGCAGTCACGCCCAGTCCCACCATTGGACCTGTGTTAGGTCCATCATAGGACCCTGGGCAAGGGGCGGGACTGTGAGAGGAGCCGAGTACACTGGACATCCGGTTCTGTCTATCTCTGCACCGCGGCGGTAATTTTAAATGTTCAAGGTGCAAGGACACTGGGCAAGGCTGCATGGACACTGGGCAAGGCTGCAATGACGCTGGGCAGGGCTGCAGATGGACACTGATCATTCTGCAACGATGGACAAGGCTGCAGATGGACACTGATAATGCTGCATTGATGGGCATTTAAATGTAAGGTTTTATCCTTAAACTTCCCTCCTAAAAGTTTTTTTCCTTAAAATTCTCTCCTAAACTTGGGGTACGTGTTATACGCCAATAAATACAGTAATTGTTTCCTTAGTTTAGGCCAATATGTATTCTTCTACATATTTTTGGTAATAAAAATCGCAAAAAGCGTATATTGATTGGTTTGCGCAAAAGTTATAGCAACTACAAAATAGGGGATAGATTTATGGCATTTTTTTTTACTAGTAATGGCAGCAATCTGGGATCTGCGACATTATGACGGACATATCGGACACTTTTGACACATTTTTGGGACCATTAGCATTTATACAGCGATTAGTGCTATAAAAATGCACTGATTGCTGTGTAAATGTCACTGGCAGGAAAGGGGTTAACACTAGGGGGCAATCAAGGGGTTAACTGTGTTCCCTATGTGTGTGTTCTAACTGTGGGGGGATGGGACTGACTATAGGAGATGAGAGATTGTGGTTCCCAGCTTGTAGGAACTCACAATTTTTCTTTCCTTTCCTCACAGAACTGGGATGTGTGTGTTAACACACACACGCACGTCTCTGTTCTGTCTCTCGTGCCCATGATCGCACGTGGCCGGAGGTCATCGCGACCGCCGGCCACGAGCATTGCCCCCCCCCCCCGCTCTGCAGCGGGCTAAGCATGTGCCAGCTATCCTGCTTAAAGCGGCCAACATAAGCTACAACAGTTTGCGGGATCGTGCTGACCTGCCACACTATAATGACGGCGGCTGGTCGGCAAGCGGTTAAAGGAGTTGTAAAGTAAGAAGGTTTTTTTTTCTTAATGCATTCCAAACAAACCTTTTGTGTGTAGCAGTCCCCCCCCCCCCCAGCACCCCCCTTATTACCTACCTGAGCTCCTTCTCTCTTCAGCGATGTCCATGATCCCCTCAACCATCCAGGACACCCCTCCTGGACACCCCTCCTGATTGGCTCCCACGGCTGTCAATCAAGTTCAGTCAGCCAATCAGGGGAAAGAGGGGGCAGGGCCAGGTCGGGCTCCGTGTCTGAATTGATACATGGAGCTCTGCCTTGGCTTGGGTGCCTCCTGTAGCGAGCTGCTGGATAGGATAAGGGGCACTCAAAAGAGGGAGGGGTTAAGAAGCAGCAAAGAGGGACCTAAAAAGAGGAGGATCCAGGCTGCTCTGTGCAAGACCAACTGCATAGAGCAGGTAAGTATAACATGTTTGTTATTAAAAAAAAAAAAAAAAAGGAGCCTTTACAATCACGTTAACTGCCAATTGTGCGGTTGTACGACACTGTACCCAAATACAAATATTATCCTTTTTTTCCCACAAATAGAGCTTTCTTTTGGTGATATTTGATCACCTCTGCAGGCTTTTTTTTTTGCAATATTTTTTGCTTTCTGCTATAAAACAAACCCAATAAAAAAATGTAAAAAATCGAATTTTTCATTAGTTTCGGCCAATATGTACTCTGCTACAAATTTTTGGTAAAAAATTTCCAATAAGTGTATATTGATTGGTTTGCGCAAAAGGTTTAGTGCCTACAAACTATGGGATATTTTTAATTATTTATTTAAAAATTTTGATGGTGGCGATTGGCGACTTATAATGGGACTGCAAAATTGCAGTGGACGAATCAGACACCAAACTGACACTTTTGACACTTTTTGGGGACCAGTGACACTAATACAGTGATCAGTGCTAATGACACTGACTAGGAAGGGGTTAACATCAGGGGTAATCAAAGGGTTAACTGTGTGCCTATCATTTGCTCACTGTGGGGAGTTGCTTTGACTAGGGAAAAGCAAAAATCTGTGTTCCTGTTTTGCAGAACTACAGGATCAATACGTTCCTTTCTGACAGAACGACAATCTGCCTTGTTGTTTGCCCTGCCGCAGTAAATGTACAGTGGGTGGTCTGCAAGTGAATAATCAGTTTCCTCCTGATGCTGGCTGCTGGAAGGGTATTTAGGTTTTTCCCTCCTAAGTGCCTCACGCTCTAGTGGCCATTATCCTGTTCTTCATCCTGCTCTATTTGCTGTACCCTGTATCTAATAAAATAAACAGTGGTGTGCTGTTTATATCCTCTAGTTATTCAATATATACAAATGCTGAGCATAATTCATAAATCCTATGTGATCATAATAATAACTTATATCAAAACAATAACAATTGATATATATATATACACAAATATATGTGAACCGCCTGTGCAATAATAAAATTACAGTGATAAAAAGTGCCCCAAACAAATCGATAATCCAAATGTAAAAACATCCAGGAAACAGTCCACACTTCCAAATGCATGAGAAACAGTGAGTATCCCAACTTGCTTGCAACCACCACCTTATCACATCTGGGTGAAGTGCACGCTCACCTTAATGGGCCAGATTCAGGAACACTTGCGCTGGAGTATTTCGATATGCGCCGCGTAACTGTGATGATGCGCCGTCGTTTCTATGTGCCCGTACCCACCAAACTAGATGCGCCCAATAACGGGTCATTTGCGACCGGCGGAACGTTCCGACGCCAGAGTATCGTCAGCGCTTAATTTCGCTGTGCGCATCAGTCGCGCCCATTGATTTCCCCTGCAAATATGCAAATGAGGGATTTTTCACAATTCACGAACGGATTAGCACCATACGCCGGCTACATGCGCCGCGCGTATCTCGTCCGTCCGGCGCAAAGTTATTTCTACAAAAGGCTGCTTTATCTTTACTCCAGATGGCCACAGGTCAGCAGGAGAGCAGCTACAGCAGCGTTACCGACGATAGGAGCTAGCTGAACAACCACACTTGCAAGGACAACACCTCTGTGTGCCAACATGCCAGGGGCAGTCGTGGTCCTAGCACTAGTACTGGGTCCCCCGGAACGAAGGAGGCGGGCACGTGAGAGGATATACCGCACTCGCATGAGCCTCTTTGGCATGGGGGATGAGGAGGTGTATCGCCTCTTCAGATTCAGCCCTGATGCAATACTTGAACTAACCACAACCCTGCAGGGTGACATCACCAGCAAGACACACCGCTCACAAGCAGTGCAGCCACTGGTGAAGGTACTGGCAACACTTCATTTCCTTGCAAGTGGATCATTTCAGCGTACAAGTGGAGTGGTGGCTGGGATGTCACAATCCTCCATAAGCAGATGTGTGCACCAGGTTGTCCCTGCAATCCTCAGACGCATGTCCAACCAGTTCATCAGACCCACCACTGAGGAGCTGCGGCTGAAGGCAATGACAGATTTCTACAGCATTGCCAGATTCCCACGCACCATCGGGGCCATTGATTGCACACATGTGGCCCTACAGCCCCCCAGTGCCACAGAGCACATATACCGCAATCGGAAGCATTGGCATTCCATCAACGTACAGGTGATAGCCGATGCCCAGCGCCTCATATGGCACGTCCGTGCCAAACACCCCGGGTCCAGCCATGACAGCTTCATATACCGTCAGAGTCCCATCCCAGCAGAATTCGAGCAGAACATGTATGGGGACAGCTGGCTGGTTGGTGAGTGACATGGGTGGCAGGCATGACTATCCCCTCCCGTGATGCACAACAGAAGTCGCACATGCATGACTAACATCCTCCTGTATTTTCCCTTACAGGTGACTCTGCATATGCACTGGGACCCCATCTAATGACTCCTTTCCGGAACCCCCAAACCAGAGGAGAGAGAAAATACAATGAAGCACACATCAAAACCCGTGCAGTGGTGGAGCAAACATTTGGGCTCCTGAAGTCCCGTTTCCGCTGCCTGGATAAGTCCGGGGGGATCCTATTGTATTCCCCTACCTTTGTGTGTCAGATCATCGGTGCATGTTGTATTCTGCACAACTTTGCTATGAGAAAAGGCCTGCAGATTGACATACGTGATGACCTGACCCCCGACCCACACAGTCCCCACCTGCCAGAGGAGACCCAGTCTGCTGATGGAAGAGCAGTCAGGAGGGTCCTCGCCGTAGGCATCTTTGGACACTAAACCAAAACATTAATCACACAGACAGTGCACGCGTGTACACCACTGATGTCCCTAGATCACACACACCACATGCACATCGCATTGGATTAGCCCAAGTCCAACATGCAGGACTTGGGAGCAGCAACGCCAGCGTCAAGGCCCCAATGATGTCACTGTCCATTCACACACCTTTCACACGTCATTCATACAGCCGTGGGGTTAACTTCACCACCACGGCCGAGGGTGACACCCCTTACTGTCAGGAGTGCCACCCTCTCACATTCACACACCATTCACACTGTCCCCTGCACTCCTGACCGTGTGCAGTACAAAATAAACAAAAATATCTCATAACCTGAGAACAAAAATAAAAAAAAAACTCATATCCTGAGTATAAACAAAAATATTAAAAAATAAACAAAAACTCATGTCCTGAGTATAAAAAAAAATATATAACAACCAAAAAATCAAAAAACCCTCATCTGGGATGACGGGGGCTCCTCCTTGGGGGCACTCTCGGGCTCCTCAGCTGCCTGGAGGGAGTGGGTGGTGGTGGGGGTGGGGGGGCATCAGGAGGAGGCTGATCCCCGGGTGGGCCACTCCTGGGAGCTGTTGGCTGCATGCCCTCCAATGCCACAGCAATACGGCTCAGATACAGGTTTGTCTGGGCCTGCATCCTTAGCTGGCGGGTGATCTGATGCCGATGGTCACGTTGCCGCTGCCTCCCCTCTTCCCGGATGGCAGCTGTGTTGTCTCGAACAGCTGCTGTCAGGTGCCGGATATCAGCCTGCACCTCCCCCAGGCTGGTCACAACGCCCTGCACACGACTGGGCAGCTGTGACAGAGAGCCCAGGCTGTCTGCGACCCTGTCTAAGTGGCCAGCCATCTCCCCCATTTGCTGGGTCTGTTTGGCGTGGTCCAACACTACCTGGTCCTGGACCAGATCAGACACCCCCCTGGTCTTCCGGGTCGCCTTCCTGGGGGCAGAAGAAGGTTGTCCCCGTGGGGATGGAGTCGCCCTTGAGGGGCTACCTAGGATGGGGGAGGGGATCACAGAGGGCCCTGCAGAGGAGGAGGACTCCTCCAACATTAAAATAAACTCCTGTTCAGGGACAGGCTCCTCCACAACCACCTCTGCTGAAGTGGTGTGGGTACTCTCCTCCTCCACCTCGGTGTCTCCAGCACCCAGGGCCTCGTCATCAGCATCCCGTTGGGAGGTTGGGGTGGACTGGCCGGTAAGCGATGATGGCCCAGCTCCGTCATCTGTGGATGACACAAAGCAGACACATGTTGGTGGTCCCACACACTTGGCACATGTACCCCCCCCCCCACATGCAACACACCAAAAAGGGGGTAAAAATCACTTACCTGTCCTGGAGCCTTCCTCTACGGAGTCATAGCCAGGGACCCCCTCCAACTGCTCCCTGTCCAGGCAGCGGGCGACCACCTCCTCCTCCGCGGTCAGGGTGACAGGACATGGGGGACCACCACCTGTGCCCCTCTCATGGCTCCTAATGGTGGCCACCTTGCCCCTCACCTTGCGCCGCAGGTCGTTTATTTTTTTTTGAATATCGCCTGCATTCCGGGTGGAGTACCCCAGCACATTGACCCTGGCAGCTATGGTGTCCAGGATGCCCTGCTTCCTCTCCCGGCTGGTCTTCCTGCTTTTTTTCCCGTGGAGGAAATCATTAAACGTCTCCATAGCCGAGATTATCACAGAGACCTCCTGGGCATTAAAGTTGAGGTTCCTCCTCTCTTTGGGGGTAGCGGGAGCAGCCATTACAGTGCAAAAGTATCTTCCCTGGGGTGGGGGGAAACGGATATACTTTTGCGCCGGAATGGCGTTTCCGCCAGCGCTTTTAAGCGCCCAGCGGAACGCATTGCGCTGACGTTTCCCAGGAAGTGGTGCCGACGGAAGTTGTGAGCATGCGCACAAGGGGGGCGAGTGGAGCCGCACTCACTGCGCATGCTCCGTGGATGATGCGCTGAACGTAAGCCTCTGCGCTGGGCTCCGCCCATCATTTACATATGATCACACCCACTTCCACTTGCGTCGGGTTACGCCAGCGCATTATCGTTACTCTGGCGCAAGTTTACGCGCAACTGCTATGTGAATTACAGGACTTGCGCTGAAAGGGTCTTCAGAGTAACGTAAATGAGAAGCGTTACTCCAGAGGAAAGATACTCTCATCTACCTGAATCTGGCCCATGTTTTGATCTTATGATCAATATCGCTGTTTGGGTAATCAGTAAATATGATTCACTTTTGGTCCATTTAGTCCTCTTCCACATGCAATTACCCCTATATAGGGGATGATTCCTTTCTACGATTTTCAGTTCAAAATAGAAATGATTGGTTCATTGTGCAGTATATCAATATAAAACATGTTTTATTAAAATCTAGATTTTGTACACCCGCACTGTACAGTGCTTGTATATAACATGTTCTAATGATCAATTCAGCAGGGATCTTCTTTTAAATGCTTACCAGCTTCCAGGTCTCAGGGAGACACCGGAAAAGATGTCACAGGCTCCTCCCGACGTGGTGCGTCACTAGTTACGTGACTTCCTCAGGTTTCCAGCTGACTTGCACATGCTCCCCTTGTTCCTGATTCTAGTTTTGTTTGCCCCTCCCCATCTGCTCCCTGCATTTCCAGTTTTCCTGCTTTTCAGTTTACTCAACTTGTTCACCAAAGGCTCCTGTTAGAATGTGTTACTGATGTGTTTTCCCTAGTCAGTCAAGGGAACTGTAACATTGTTCAGCCATTGCTCCAAGCCTGAGATATTATCCTAAGTTTTAGTTGATTCACACAAATTCAGATTCAGCCTCTAAACATCAAGAATATCTTCATTTGTTACCAGTGCAGCTTATCAGTGTCGCCTCATCAGTACCCATCAGTGCAGCCTATTAGCGCAGCCTATCAGTGCCCATTAGTGCAACCTCATCAATATTTAACCACACCCCCTTTTATGCCAAGCCCAGTATGTAGCACAATTTAAACCACAGCAACTGTTCGCATCGGTGCACGTTTTTATCTTTCCTCATTCCTAGGGCCCATTTTTCATCTTGTACACAGGCCCACTGATTTAATGATACGCCCCTGATCCGGAGGCTTTAAAGTGACACTCCAGACAAAGATTTTTCTTGTTTTAGATACAGTGAGGCTATTGAAAACAAATTTCTGTCTGTGTCCCTATTTCGTTTCTGTGCTAGTGACCTATCAGTCACATTTATTCTGGTTATAATGGACAAAAGTAGGACTTTGCTTCAATTTAGTGAGTTATACTCTCACATCTTGTTGTATCTTTCTAACAGAAAAGATATAAAAAAAAAAAAAAAATAACAACTTTAGGCCCAATATATATTTTTTTTTTTTTTAAATTGTTTATTTATATCAGGAAACCGGTCCCGCAGCGGACCAACAATAAGGCAACAAAACATCACTTGCGATACCACGCAGGGTAACATTTAGTACATGGTTACTGTTAAGATACTCTCCAAAAAAAAACACAGGAGGAAACAATCGTTGTTTGTCGTAACATCTAGGCCCTCTGGATCGCACGCATCACCAACGGTACCCAATATATATTTTTTAAAAGGAAAACAAAAATTAATTTTGAAGTGTTACTAAACCCACAACAGAAAAATCAGTCTGTATACGCAGTAAAGCCTGTTTTTTTTTTACTCACTGTGGAATCTAAGGGGTTAACCCTCCACATTATGAAAAAAAAAGGCTGCTAGATCCTGTCTTCTCTGATCCTCGCCTCCTTTCACTGTCCCCTGATAACACAGAGTCTATGGAGTCAGACTGCACATGCTCAATTTGGTGTGTATTGCTAGGGAGTTGGGCCGATGATAAACCAGCACAACTGGCCCTTTTATACCGGGCCTAGCTAACGGGGGGGGGGGGGGGCGGTTTCTCGGGCAATCTAGGATGAAATAATGCAGAATAATACAAATAAATAAAAATACACCAGCAAGCAATGGTTCCCTCTCTCTGTTTTTCTTCTGGGTGTGTGGGAGGGACAATTTTTTGTATTTCGAGCGCATGCGCGGCCGCTCCAGCCTGCTGATTGCTTTCCCCGGTGGAGTGATTTATCTCCTATCTAAGACTGGGGAAGAAGCAGTGGCGAACCGCGGTGGTGGCGGCAGAGTAATCATCTTATCATCTGACAATTGAAATTGCAACTCCAGATTCCAGATTCCAGGAAGCAGCAGGATCAGAGAAGAAGTGGCTGGAGGTGGGGGCTAACACAGGTGTGTGCTTAGTGTTTGCTTGGGGGTGATGCATCATGCAAGAGATCTACTATATGATGATTGATTGATTGATTGATGATGATGGCATTGGCAGCATGGGTGGCACTGTCTCTGTAGGCAGCATATGCGTTATGGCATTGGCATGGATGGCACTATCTGCAGCACATTATGGCATTGGCATGTCCCACCGTCAAGTCCCTGATCAACAACATTACCTACACTTTGTTTCAGGGTCTGGTAAGGGGCCAGGTGCGTGGCCAGGGATGGGGCTGAAGGAGGGACCAGGGGTGGGGTTCAAGGGGGCCCTGTCAGGTAGGCTGTACCAGGCCCCATGAATTTTATCAGCGGCCCTGCTAGGGAGATTTTTTTTTCTTGGGAGGATGCATGTGATCAGCACAGGGCCAATCAGCACTGTCCAGAAGGTGGGTCAGGAATCCTGCAGTCTCATAGGGCAGTCACCAGTCAAAAAACTTCTCTGATGAGAAAAGGTATTTAGTGGTTCATATTTACTAAAATAAATGCATTTCCATGTTCTGTGTACTGTGGGAGACCAGATATAGTGAATGCAGGGTCCTGGGTTTAGAAACACTTTAATTATTATGTATATATTAACCTTGGAACCTGTATAACACAGATAAATGAAGGGGTAAGTTTGTAACTCTGCGAGCATAATTCCATTAAATAAATGCTTTTATTGGGACTTCTCTGTTATTTCACATTACTATGTGTTGCTTAAAGGGGTGTTCCAGCCAAAATTGTGTTTATTAAAAGTCAGCAGCTACAAAAAGTGTAGCTGCTGGCTTTTAATAAACACTCACTTACCTGCTCCTGCGTTCCAGCGACGCGCCGACCGGGGCTCCGCTCCTCTCCCCCCCTCCCCAGCCGGCATCTCCATCTCGACTGTGGGCACCCAGCCGTGACAGCCTTCGGCTTCACGGCCGGGCACCCACTGCGCATGCGCGAGCCGCACTGCGCATGCGCGCACGGCGCAGCTCGCCGCTGATTGGAGAGGCGATCGCATGGGACCTGTCAGTGTCCCATGTGATCGCCTACAGGGAGGGGCTGGTGTAGGCGATTAAGGCTTAATCGCCTAACCAGCCCCTCGGCGGAAGCAGGAAGTGGGACAGGAAGTCCCACTCCTACTGAAGCCCCCACTCCCCCCCAAAAAAATTACATGCCAAATGTGGCATGTATGGGGGTGAGGAGTGGAACAAGAGGAAGTTCCAAATTTGGGTGGAACTCCTCTTTAATGTATTCCAAAAGATCACTTCACAGTTCACAGCTTTTATAGCTGGCCCTGATCTTCCCTGCCATCCACAGACCAATAAGATCACTGTTATTGTCATTGTGTTACCTCTAACAGCAGCAGCGCTGGGCCCCCTCACGGTGGGATAAGCGGTGCCCCCCCCCCCCCACGTGAAATAAGCAGTGGAGGGGGCAGGTGTACCACCACTGTCCTGGGCGTTGATTTGCCACCTCTCTGAAAGTGCTGCCAGGGTCCAATGGTAGGGCCAGCCCTGATCTCAACAGATGCTAAAATTGTAAATTGAGCAGCTATTGAAAAAATCCTCCTATTCACACTGGAGCAGTATGTGCGGTGGCGGTATTCGGCCGCTAGTGGTGCGGGAATTAACCCCCGCAAGCGTCCGAAAAAGGGTTAATACTGCCAGGAATGCGCCTCTGCAGGGGCGCATTGCCGGCGGTATTACCGCGGTGTCCCATTGTTTTCAATGGGAAGGACAGGTGAAGGAACGGTATACACACCGCTCCTCTCACCGCTCCAAAGATGCTGCTTGCAGGAGATTTTTTTTTCTTCCACCAGCGCATCACCTCAGTGTGAAAGCCCTCAGGCTTTCACATTGAGAATGCTGGGGCAGGGGTATTTCATGTGTTATTTATGTGCTATTTTAGCTCTAAAACACCTGAAATACTCCTCAGTGTGAAAGGGGCCTAACAGTCCAAAAGGGACAAATAAGACAAATACATTGTTAGGTTTACACACTCTTTAAATAGTACAGCTGGTTTTCTTATGTTGCAATCTGTCACAAGTTGGTTTAAAGAGGAACTTAAACAAAGAAAACAGAACTGTGTAAAAATCTTGTCCTGATATAGAGCTTTTGTAAAATGCTGATTTGTTCTAAAAAAAAAAATCTGATTATTTCTACTTACTATCTCCTAATATATTACTATACTATACTTTACCTAATACATTCATGTAGGTCCACCTCAGTCAATGTCAACATGGAACTGGGAAACCATTCTTCCTAACATGTTCACAGATTGCGCATTAAATAATGTTACCCCAACATTTCATATTCCTGATATGTGTATCTTACACCATGTTACACCCTGTACTTGTGTTCCCTTTGTATTTCTTCCTTTGTGTGAAAGACGTGGTGATCCTGCCAGTGCCCATGCTTTCCTATTTCAAACTGACCACCCTAGGCAAAAAAACACATTTACCCCAATGTGGTCAGTTTTCTGGCTGTGCTGGGAGAACGACCAGCCTGTCCTCCAATGGGCACACTTGTGTTGACACACCCCATTGCCTGGGCCGTCTTAATAGCATCATGGGCCCCTGGGCAAAGTAATGCTCCAGGGCCCCTACAATGATGACAGTGCAGGTAAACAGATATTAACCACTTGAGATCCGCGCTATGGACAAAAGACGTCCACAGCATGGCTCTCAAGTGCCGGGTAGACGTCTTTGGACTTCCTGTCATGTAATTCCCCACTGGGTGGCGCGCAGCGGGGAAAAACAGTGCGCGGCGCATCGCTGAGGAGCCGATGCGTGTGCCTGGCGGCCACGATGTCCGCCGGCTACACACGATCGGCGGTGACAGCAGGGACGTGGAGCTCCACGTCCTGTCAGGGAGAGAGGAGACCGATCTGTGTCCCTTGTACATAGGGACACAGCATCGGTCACCTCCCCCAGTCAGTCCCCTCCCCCAACACAGTTAGAACACACCCAGGAAATACATTTAACCCCTTCCTCACCTCCTAGTGTTAACCCCTTCAATGCCAGTCAAATTTATACAGTAATAAGTGCATATTTATAGCACTGGTCGCTGTATAAATGTAAATGGTAACAAAAATGTGTCAAAAGTGTCCGATGTGTCTGCCATAAGGTTGCAGTCCCAATAAAAATCGCAGATCGCTGCCATTACTAGTAAAAAAATAAAAATAAATCATAATTCTGTCCCCTATTTTGTAGGCGCTATAACTTTTGCACAAACCAGTCGATTATTGCGTAGAAGAATATGTTTTGGCCTTAACTGAGAAAAAAAAATGTTTTTAAAAAAAATTGGGATATTTATTATAGCAACAAGTAAAAAAAAATGTTTTTTTTTTAAATTGTCGCTATTTTTTTGTTTATAGCGCAAAAAATAGAAACCGCAGAGGTGATCAAATACCACCAAAAGAAAGTTCTATTTGTGGGGAAAAAAAAGGACATCAATTTTGTTTGGGAGGCACGTCGCACGACCGCGCAAATGTCAGTTAAAGCGACGCAGTGCCGGGAGCTGAAATTTCGCCTGGGCACGAAGGGGGTTTATGTGCCCAGTAAGCAAGTGGTTAAGTAAGTAGGATGCAGACTGCCTCCCCTGTGTATTTATCACTCTCAGTACCATCATGGGGCCCCTAATTTCAGGGCAGTGTGGGCTCAAGGACCAGCTCCTTTGGGGAAAGTGCAGGGGCCCCCCATGCAGCTGGGGCCCCTGGGCAGTGCCCAGGTGTGCCCACTCATTAAGACAGCCCTGCCCATTGCACAGCTCTTCACTGGGGAGATGCAGCTGAGAACAGATTATGTGATCACTTAAGCCTCATACACACGGTACGATTGTTGGCCATCCGAGTGTCTGATTTTTGTTAAAAGGGCATGTGCCAGGATCTTGTCTTGCATACTAACATTACACAATTGTTGTGCCACAAACATGAACATAGTGACGTACTACGAGGAATTTCAGCTCTTGAGCGCCACCCTTTGGGCCCCTTCTGCTAATTTTGTCTTTGGTGAGCATTGATTCCGAGCATGCGCATTTGTACTTTCGACTTTTGTGATGGATTTGTGTACTGACCATACAAAAATCTGACATCAAACCGTTGTCCACCGAAAATGTACTAGCCTGCCATCCAAGATTTGTTGGCCGAAAATTGCACAATTGTCAAAAGGAGCGCACTAACAGTAAGATTTTAGGACAACAATCTATCAACAGACAATCCCCTTCCAACCATCGTACTGTGTGTACGAGGATTTACAGTATGTATATATATATATATATATATATATATATATATATATATATACTGTGTATGTGTAGATATATACAGGGTGTGATTTCCCACAAGGCTACCAAGGCCAGGCCTCGGGGCGGCAGTAGGTGAAGGGGCGGTGCCACTCCTGGGGCGACTTTTTGGCTTTCGCGGCCGCACTAACATAGCCCACCCGCGGGCGGCAGCACTTGCTACTTAGGCCCAGCATTATAATGTACTATTTTTCGCCGCCCGCCGCTGGAGGTCCACGGCCTGCGAAGATAATGTCTCCTCCAGCAGCCATTTTCCAGAAGACCACAGACTAGTTATAAATGAGAACGGAGCCAGCCGAGGTGGCTACAATAGAAATGGAGCTGCGGCACCGCCCACACCCCCTGTTGTGGAAAGGGGCGGGGCGTTGGGCGGTGCCGCCGCTCAATTTCTATTGTAGCCACTCGGCAGGCTTCCTTGTTTAGAATTCGTCTGTGGTCTTCTGGAAAATGGTTGCCTCTAATTTGTTCCCCCTCAGCCTTCAGTAATGGCGGCGGAGACACTGCTGCTGGGATATAGAAGTGACACCTGAGATATAAGGAAGCACTTCGCTGGGGACAGTGACACCTGACATGTAAAGAGGCACTCAGCTGGGGACAGTGACACCTGAGATGTAAGGAAGCACTCCGCTGGCTGGGGACAATGACACCTGAGATGTAAGGAAGCATTCCTCTGGCTGGACAGTGACACCTGTGATGTAAGGAAGCACTCCGCTGGGGACAGTGACACCTGAGATGTAAGGAAACACTCTGCTGGCTGGGGACAGTGACATCTGAGATGTAAGGAAAGACTCCATTGGGGACAGTGACACCTGAGATGTAAGGAAGCACTCCGCTGGCTGGGGACAATGACACCTGAGATGTAAGGAAGCATTCATCTGGCTGGACAGTGACACCTGTGATGTAAGGAAGCACTCCGCTGGGGACAGTGACACCTGAGATGTAAGGAAACACTCTGCTGGCTGGGGACAGTGACACCTGAGATGTAAGGAAAGACTCCATTGGGGACAGTGACACCTGAGATGTAAGGAAGCACTCCGCTGGGGACAGTGACACATGAGATGTAAGGAAGCACTCCGCTGGGGACAGTGACACCTGAGATGTAAGGAAACACTCCGCTGGGGACATTGACACCTGAGATGTAAGGAAGCACTCCGCTGGGGACATTGACACCTGAGATGTAAGGAAGCACTCCGCTGGGGACAGTGACACCTGAGATGTAAGGAAACACTCTACTGGCTGGGGACAGTGACACCTGAGATGTAAGGAAGCACTCCGCTGAGGACAGTGACACCTGAGATGTAAGGAAGCACTCCGTTGGGGACAGTGACACCTGAGATGTAAGGAAGCACTCCGTTGGGGACAGTGATACCTGAGATATAAGGAAGCACTCCGCTGGGGACATTGACACCTGAGATGTAAGGGAGCACTCCGCTGGGGACATTGACACCTGAGATGTAAGGAAGCACTCCGCTGGGACAGTGACACCTGAGATGTAAGGAAGCACTCTGCTGGCTGGGGACATTGACACATGAGATGTAAGGAAGCACTCCACTGGGGACAGTGACACCTGAGATGTAAGGAAGCACTCCGCTGGGGACAGTGACACCTGAGATGTAAGGAAGCACTCCGCTGGGGACAGTGACAGTGTGTGTAGGAATTTGTTTATATTTTTTTAAACTATAGTCCAGCCTCCCAACAGTCTGAGGGACCATGAACTGGCCCCCTGTTTAAAAAGTTTGAGGACCCCTGGGCTAGGCTGTGTGGAGGCGGCCTTAAGCAACAGGCAGGCGCGCGGCGGCGGCGTACAATGACTTCCTGGCAAGGAGGGGAAAAAGGGTAACTGGCGGAGGCAGAGCCTAATATTCCACCTACCCTCCTCTGCGCCGACTGCGCAGCCAGTATTATCTTCTCCCCCAGGCTCTCTGTGACCAGTGACGTGACTCATGACGTAAGGAGAAGAGACCCTCTTTCAGCGGCCATCATCTCCCCAAGGCCAGGAGCAGAGGTCTTATTAAAGGGGTTGTAAAGGCAATTTTTTTTATTTTTTTAAAAATAACAAACATGTCATACTTGCCTCCACTGTGCAGCTCGTTTTGCACAGAGTGGCCCCGAAACCTGGTCTGGGGTCCCTCGTGGCTGTCTCGGCTCCTCCTCGCAAGAACTAACCCCCTTTATGCAAGCTCTCTCGCATATGAGTTAGTTCTTGCAGGCACGCTCCCGTGATACAGTCGGCGGCTATAGCGGCATTGAAGGACCCGGCCTTGGGGCGGCACAGGGAGTAAATCCGGGCCTGGATATATATACTGTATATGAAAAAGTATTAGGAATGCAGACATCTTTAGCTGCTTGTACAAATGCACCTTAATACTACAGATATCCTAAAAATGTGAACTACCCTTTGCCAGTCACTGCTGAAATATATTCAAAGACCATCGCGACAGTGCATGGTTATAGTCTTTAAATGTTCACAGTAAAGCTAAATAAAAGTTATATATGTATTCTTCTCCCATATAACCCTACTACTAAAACACAAAAATATAGAATACCTTGATTTATGTATATTACATATTTGGTCAGTCAATTGAGGCCGCGTACACATGGCAGAGAACCTCGACGGGCGGAACACATCGTTCCGCCTGTCGAGGTTCTCGGCTGGCCGGCAGATTCGGCGACCAGCCCATCGGGAAAGGCGACCAGCCATTCATCCCGATGGGCCGTCGAGCAAATAGAGAACCTGCTCTCTATTTCGGCTCGACGGCATTCCCGACGGGATGCTTGCCGAATCCGTATACACGGCCGAGGTTCTCGGCAGAAACAGGATGCCAGCGAGGTTCTCGCTGGTTTCTGCCGAGAACCTCGGCGTGTTTACGGGGCTTTAGATTTAGGGTAATCCCTTAACACTTCCAAAAAATGTTTTGTCTTATAGCTTTTAAAAGGCAAGAAAATACTCCATGTACATGCAGTACTATTATAATCAGCCATTATAAAAATAATGCATGTTGCTGCATCATTTAAATTCTGCTAGACGTTTAATTGGAATTTATTGGAAATTAGCTCAAGTACCTAGCAGGACTGACTAGATTGAAAAAATGACAGATATAATGGAGACAAAATACTGGATGGCTATGTGTAAAGGTTGGTATGATAAGTTTTATGCTATCTGGGCTACCTGGCTCCATCATAGCTACTTGGCTGCATATGCGTTTAACGCCTCTTCTATCATGTCTTCTTCCTCTTCATCAATAGACCATCATTGTACTCCTCAGTAATAGTGAGGTATCTTTTCACTAATGTTTAGGACTAATGAGAAATTTGTTGTTTCATAAATTAAGATATACTGTATTTAGAAATATCATAAAGTATCTGAACAATATGTGCTCTAATTACCGGTAGTGCTGTGAAGACACGAATAATGAAAATCATTCAAAAACATATAAATCTTTATATATACATATATTTATATTATATATACATTTTTAATGATTTTCATTATTCATGTCTTCTCGGCGCTACTAGTAATTAGAGCACATGTTCAGTTACTTTATAATAATTGAGTGGGGTTATAATGGCAGCAGTGAGTTAGTATCAGTAGTTTCATTTGTTTTAGTATAATATTTTATTTGGTATTTATAAAAAAATATATATAGCACGCTGTAGGGGAGAATACTGATAAGATATATTTAGCCTAAGAAAGCATCTGCGTCCTAGTTGATGTGTCCTATTATTGTGTTGTTAACTTGGTCGCCTTTTTTGAATTTTATTGATTCGCTTCAATTTTAAAAGTTTTCTCTCTTGCCTTTTTCTTTTCATCTTTCCCTTCTACCTCCTATTCCTATAACTTTTTCTTTACTATTTTTCTTATGAATACAATATATGAAAACAATATATGCTCTACATGACGAGAAACTTTATTTGGGAATATACTACTTGCATATTCTCAAATGATTCTGTCCCTGCTGAGCCTTTTGCAATCTGAATATTTTCAGATATCCATTTTGTATGGTACTGCTCTTGTAGATGACAAATAATAATATATCTAAATACAGCATGTTGTGCAATTATATATTGTGCATTGAACATACTGATTTATCTCAAAATTGTATTGCACTGGAAAACCAAAATGAAGGCAAGAAAATAAGAAAAAAAAACAATCTTATATACTGTACGTCCAGGAACATGTCATGTAGCTATTCAAATGGTACTTTAAAGAGTGGGGTTCCACGTGGCACAAAATTGAAAAGTTTCAGAGAAAGGGAAAAATCTCTGTAAATCAAATATTCTTCTCAGGAAAATAAGTCCACAAAAAAACAATATTACAGATAGGTAAAAGGAAAACAAGGTGGTAGCAATTAACATCATCACGTGCAAATGCACTCCAGGGGCAGGAGCCCAGAAAATACTGTTCTGGGTCAACCACCCCCAGTATCTATATCACCCACTGCACTGATGTTCTCCAACTGCCACTTCAGGCAGCAGATGATATAAATACCTACCACATACTTGTGCTCAAAGATGACACCAGCATCAGAATGTCATGCTCGACCATCACTCACCCAAGCGTACTCCACCAGTCCACACAGAAAACATGGGCAGAAGTACAAGGACAGACTGTATAAGAGATCCAAAAATGAACCAAGGAAGTTGGACCCCGTATGGGCAACAAACTACTGTTAATCACACATGCAGTCTAAAAGGGAAAACAAACACCTAGGAATCCTAGCACAATTTAGAACGTGACAGTTTCCTGCTCAGAGCACATGAGTCCTGTCTGGGCCCCCATTCCCGAACTGGAATTTTGAAAAGGTAATTCATGCACATGCAGTGTGACAATACTGCGAGACCCTGCAGTATAGGTATGAGATTTTCCTGAAGGCAATGGTAATGTTGTATTGCCAGGAGGCATCTGTGTAGTTGAGGATACGTCACCAATGTCTTCGGGAAAACCATTAAGTGGAAACCTTAAAAAAGTAAATAAAGAAAAAAAAAACATTGTTTTAAGAAAGCAATGTTAGGTGATTTCAAATCAGCACAAAGAGATGCATGCTGATGGGAATTTTAGGGAAAAGGGAGAAAAGGTCCACCAAAGACTGCATTTTATATTAATTTCATACAAATACAGTTCGTGTGATACTTTATTTTATACTGTACAAATGGATTCCATTGAGCTCCTTATATAATTTAACCAGGCCCAGACTGGCCATAGAGCAGACCGGGCAAATGCCCGGTGGGCCGCGGCAGCTCGCAACGGCCTTTGACGGCCCCACGCACCGCATGCCACGTCTCCCCCCCAGTGTAACATGCAGGGGTCCAGAACTGTTAGGGGGTGTCTGTGTAACAAACTGTGGGTGGCTGTGTAATGTAAAGGGGTCCAGAGGTGCAGGGTGCTGTGTAATGTAAAGGGGTCCAGAGGTGCAGGGTGCTGTGTAATGTAAAGGGATCCAGAGATGCAGGGTGCTGTGTTATGTAAAAGGGTCCAGAGGTGCAGGGTGCTGTGTAATGTAAAGGGGTCCAGAGGTGCAGGGTGCTGTGTAATGTAAAATGGCCAAGGGTGCAGGGTCCAGAGATGCGGTGCTATGTAATGTAAAGTGGTCCAGGGTGCTGTGTAATGTAAAGGGATCCAGAGGTGCAAGGTGCTGTGTAATGTAAAGGGGACCAGAGGTACAAGGTGCTGGAACCCCACATCCCATCATTAACCGCCACCACGAAGGGCCGCTGCCGCACCCCCCAGGCTGCTCAGTCTAAAATGCCCGGGCCTATTGTCTGTCCCAGTCCGGGCCTGAACTTAACCTTATATAAGGCAAGTGCTTGCACTAATGCAAAGCAAAGCAAAGTGGAGGAATGATTATGCTAGAGTTTAAATCTATTTTAATTCCAAGTTTTAACACTTAAAAATGTAGAAATGTTTAAGGTAGGTGAATATTTACATAAAGCACTGTATTTTTCAAGATTGAAAACAACCATTTTTCTTTTATAGCACCTATATTCTCTTATCCTAACCAGTTGAAGGTTTTTTAATATAAGAGTTACATTTTAAAAAATCTTAACAAGTGTTTGGGGACCTGGGGAAAGGTATCAATGCAAAAAGTTTTAAAAACTGCAGTTTTTTCGGGAGCAGTGATTTTAAATGACTTTTTATCCTTTACAAATGACACTTTGTGCAGGGACAGTTCTAAGCACGGGAAACAAGCGCTGCTTTACAGCCATACTTTACACACCCCCTAGGTACGAAATTTAAAGGAATATTTCACTTATTGTTTCACTTTAAGCATTATTAAAATCACTGCTCCCAAAAAAGCGGCTGCTTTTTTAAAAACGTTTTTTTGCATTGATACATGTCCCCTGGGGCAGGACCCAGGTCCCCAAAAACTTTTTTTGACAATAACTTGCATATAAGCCTTTAAAATTAGCACTTTAGATTTCTCCCATAGACTTTTCCAAGGTGTTCTGCGGCTTTTCGAACTTGCTGCGAACACCCCAAATAGTTCACTGTTCGGCGAACAGGCAATGTTCGAGTCGAACATGAGTTTGACTCGAACTCGAAGCTCATCCCTAGTGGCGGGTATTCACCACAAAGTTTTACTACATCGCACCGAGTGGTGGGTTATTTTCCCTTAAAGAGGAGGTTTAAGTTCTACTGTGGGTCACTACATGTCCTGATAACTTCCATATCTGGATAAAGGACTGTTTGAAGTGATTCACCAAGCTTATTCACAAGCAATCTTTTGTCACTAACTGTTGAATATTTTTTTTGTATTTGGTTTTTTGCTCTTTGAACATTTACACATTGTAGTTTTTTAAGCGCTGCACTGTTATATGTTGTTTATATTGTGTTTGAGGACTGGATATTCAACCTTTTTAGTGCTAGCGGCTCACTTGTCACTTATTGAATACTTACATAAAGCACTGTATTTTTCAAGATTAAAAAAGCCCATTTTTCTTTTACAGCACCTATATTCTCTTATCCTACCCAGTTGAAGATTTTTAATATAAGAGTTACATGCTAATAAATTTCAACAAAGTTTTTATGATGCATCTTTTATGTCAATCTTTTCTCTACTGCTCCACTTGCTGCTAACTCCGGCAATTACTGGCTCTCTAAGTGACAGTCAATATATAATTGTTTTGTTTTACACACCAGCAGCAGCTGTCAAAAGATAGCATCACCTGTGTAAAATTACACTCAGAGATAGCGTGCAAGTGTCATTGAGTAAATACAAATTTTCAATGTATTGTTTCTTTGTATTGACTTTTAATTTTATGTAAGTCAAAGGTTTGATTTGCACAAAAACATATTTTAAAGAAACTTTAGAAATTCTTTTTTTTAATTTTTTTAATGGTTTCCTATCTAACCCCTTAGTAACTCTATGGTAAACCTAATCATCCCTTAGTAACTCCTTCCTCTCTTCCTAGATATTATTTTTCAACTGATTTTTATTTTACTCCGTGTCTTGTATTTGCTACTTTTTCTTCCATTTGCAAATAACTGTGCCACTCTTTTGTACCAGAAACATAATTTCAGTGTTCATGTAAAGGGGGCAAACTATAGAATCAAATACTTTTTTTAAATTAACATTGGTCTAAACAGAAAATAATTAATGTTTTAATTTATTTCTTTACCTATTTTTGTCTCAAACTTGCATAAAAGAAAAATCCACTCCCTCGTAAAAGCAAAAAAAAGAAAAAACATGTATTACTTTGCAAATTTAATAGGCCCATATTGCAAATGTTAAAAATGGCTCTGGTCCATATGGGGTATCTAGGCAGGAAATTTAAGTGGTTAAATACTGAAACAACAAAGCTATTGCATAGCATATGAAACTCCTAAAATTCTAATTAAAAATGTGTACTTTACATTGGGGCTCGATGGAGGACATGTTCAAGGTCAGTGAACACTAACAACCAACTGTCAGCCACATCTTATGCCTTGGCAGCATTCCAGCTTAGCAGGATAACGGAACAATGTGGTACAGCAGACAGCAAGAGCTGCAAGACATGTGGAGATACAGTACAATTACATAAGGCAGAAAACTGCTAAACATGTTCTTTTTTTTTTCATGTTGTGTTGAATATGTTTGGTTGCTTAGAAAATACTGAAATGCAGGCTACTAAATTAGACAGAGGTGAACAGTTAACTTTTGCTACAGTATAGCATAATCAGACAGGTTATGTTGAGGTGAGTTGAAGGAGAAAAAAAGCTCTTCAATAATCCATTGCAAAACACAGCAGAGCCTTCTTAAAATAGAAGGTATTTACAAGCCATTACAAATCCAAAAAATAAGGGGCTTATTTTCTATTTTTATACAGCAGCCAAAGCTATGAATATTAAGCCTTCATGCCCCTGGTCCAAATCTACTGCCAGAACTGTTGGTTTACAGCACAGATAAAACCTAATTTCAGAGAGCCAATTATTCCAACTACTGCTATCAAATGTTAGTTATGGACACATTTATTTTAACCACTAGCTGACGGCCGTACGACTTTGTACGGCCGCAGCGCAGTCCTGAATCCCTAACAGGCCGTGTTTTTACGGCCGCCCCTTTCCTCGTTCACCGCGCGCGCTCCTAAACGTGCAGCGGGGAACTCCTGTGCTGGCCGTGTCCCTCAGAAACAGCCAAACACAGATCGCGGTAAATAGCCAATCACAGCGGCTATTTACAGCGCGATCTGTGCGGCCAATGAGAGATGATCTCATATGTAAACATATGAGATCATCTCTCATTGCCGACTCTCCGCTCCTCACACAGACAGCGCGTGTGAGGAGGGAGAGAAATCGAAGGTAACCAGCGCTAAAAAAAAAAATGTCACCAACTGGTGCCCCCACAGTACCACAGTGCCCCCCACAGTACCACAGTGCCCCCCAGTACCACAGTGCCCACCACAGTACCACAGTGCCCCCCACAGTACCACAGTGCCCACCACAGTGTCCCCCACAGTACCACAGTGCCCCCCACACTACCACAGTGGCCCCCACAGTGCCCACCACAGTACCACAGTGCCCCCCACAGTACCACAGTGCCAACCAGTACCACCGTGTGCCCACCAGTACCACCGTGCCCACCAGTACCACCATGCCCACCAGTACCACTGTGCCCACCTGTGCCTACCAGTACCACCGTGCCCACCTGTGCCACCGTGCCCACCTGTGCCACCATGCCCACCTGTTACCTCAGTGCACATCTGCAATCAGTGCCCACCTGTGCCACCTCATCAGTGCCCACCTGTGCCACCTCATCAGTGCCCACCTGTGCCATCTGTGGGCATTTGTACTTTCCTGGCTTGTTAGGGTCTCAAGAAATGAGAGAGGCCTTCAGTACATCAGTGTGATCAGATGTGATAATTTTTTATGATTTGCACCATAGCTTGTAGACTCTAAAACAGGGGTCTCAAACTCAAATTACCTGAGGGCCGCAAGACAAGTTTTCATATCCCATGGGGGGCCGCATGCAAACTTTCAAACTTCAAAAACAGTACTGGTGTCAGCAAACGTATTATTAACCCCCAGCTCTGTGTCAGCGGATGCATTATTAACCCCCAGCACTGGTGTCAGCGGACACATTATTAAACCCCAGCACTGGTGTCAGCGGACACATTATTAAACCCTAGTATTGGTGTCAGCAAATGCATTATTAACCCTGACCACTGCACTGCACACGGACCACTGCACACGGACCACTGCACACGGACCACTGCACACGGACCACAGCACACGGACCACAGCACACGGACCACAGCACACGGACCACTACACTGCACACTGCCGACAGACCACTACACTGCCGACAGACCACTACACTACACACTGACCACTCACCATCATGGCACAGCACATCAAGGCTCAGAGCCCAGAAAATTAGGGCACAGCACATCAGGGCACAGCACATTAGGGTACAGGGCACAGCACATCAGGGTACAGCACATCAAGGCACAGAGCCCAGAAAATAAGGGCACATGGCACAGCACATCAGGGCACAGGGCACAGCACATTGGGGTACAGGGCACAGCTCACATCAGGGCACAGCGCACATCAGGGCACAGCGCACATCAGGGCACAGCACACATCAGGGTACAGGGCACAGCACATCAGGGTACAGGGCACAGCACAACAGGGTACAGCACATCAAGGCACAGAGCCCAGAAAATAAGGGCACATGGCACAGCACATCAGGGCACAGGGCACATCACATCAGGGTACAGGGCACAGCTCACATCAGGGCACAGCGCACATCAGGGCACAGCTTACATCAGGGCACAGCACACATCAGGGTACAGGGCACATCACATCAGGGTACAGGGCACAGCACATCAGAGCACAACAGGGTACAGGGCACATCAGAGCACAGCACATAGGGGTACAGCACAACAGGCCACATCAGGGTACAGAGCACGGCACATCAGGACAGGACATATTAGGACAAGGCACATGGCACATCAGGGTACAGGACATGGCACATCAGG
This sequence comes from Rana kukunoris, assembly GCA_029574335.1. Classification (NCBI taxonomy): domain Eukaryota; kingdom Metazoa; phylum Chordata; class Amphibia; order Anura; family Ranidae; genus Rana; species Rana kukunoris. The sequence continues at coordinate 383,523,553 of CM056049.1, read as the reverse complement.
GTACAGGGCACATGAAACGGCACATCAGGGTACAGGGCACAGCACATCAGGGTACAGCACATCAAGGCACAGAGCCCAGAAAATAAGGGCACATGGCACAGCACATCAGGGCACAGGGCACATCACATCAGGGTACAGGGCACAGCTCACATCAGGGCACAGCGCACATCAGGGCACAGCGCACATCAGGGCACAGCACACATCAGGGTACAGGGCACAGCACATCAGGGTACAGGGCACAGCACATCAGGGTACAGGGCACAGCACATCAGAGCACAACAGGGTACAGGGCACATCAGAGCACAGCACATAGGGGTACAGCACAACAGGCCACATCAGGGTACAGAGCACGGCACATCAGGACAGGACATATCAGGACAAGGCACATGGCACATCAGGGTACAGGACATGGCACATCAGGGTACAGGGCACATGAAACGGCACATCAGGGTACAAAGCCCAGCAAATCAGTGTACATGGCACACATCAGGGCATATCAGGGCACATGAGAGCACATCAGGCACAGCACATCAGTACAGGGCACATGGCACATCAGGGCACAGGGTACCCTGATGTACAGAGCCCAGCACATCAGGACACATCAGGGTACATGAGGCACATCAGGGTACATGGGTCACATGGCACATCAGAGCACATTAGGGTACCTGGGGCACATGGCATATCAGGGTACATGGGGTACATCAGGGCACAATCAGAGCACATCAGGCATACCTCCCAACTTTTCAACTTCAGAATGAGGGACAAATGAGCATACCTCCCAACGAAGTTGTTGAGCCGGGGGGTCCGCAGATCATAGTTGTTGAGCGGGGGGGGTCCGCGGATCTGAGTTGTTGAGCAGGGGAAGGTTACGCGGATTGGAGTTGTTGAGCGGGGGGTCCGCGGATCTGAGTTGTTGAGCAGGGGGGGTCTACGGCTCGGAGTTGTTGTAGGGGGGTCCGCAGATCAAAGTTGTTGAGCCGGGGGGGGGTCCGCAGATCATAGTTGTTGAGCGGAGATTTACCACGAATCGCGGGGATTTACCGCAAATTGCGGTAATCGCGGGGGGGGGGGGCTGCCTGCGGGCCATTTATTACCGGTCCGCGGGCCGTAAATGGCCTGCGGGCCGGTACTTTGAGACCCCTGCTCTAAAACTTTCACACAGACCAAATAATTTCCAAAAACTTTGGGTTATTTTTTATCAAAGACATGTAGCAGTATAAATTGTGGCCAAAATTTATGAAGAAAAATTAATAATTTGCAAAATTTTATCACAGAAACTAAGAAAAAATCTTTTTTTTTCCAAATTTTCGGTCTTTTTTCATTAATAGCGCAAAAAATAAAAAACCCAGAGGTAATCAAATACCACCAAAGAAAGCTCTATTTGTGGGAAAAAAAGGAAAAAAAATAATTTGGGTACAGTGTCATTCAAAGTGTAAGAGCGCTGAAAGCTGAAAATTGGTCTGGTCAGGAGGGTGTTTAAGTGCCTAGTATGGAAGTGGTTAATCACTATATCTTCTAATACAAATTTAGGAGTGTGACAAAACCCACTGTCAATGTGTGTTTTGGATGGGGGCTGTGAGTTGGCCCCCTACCCAAATACTATGGCCAAATACTATGGCCCAACAGAGAATGAGAGACTTGGGGACAAAGGGGCATTGGGATCATGTAATGAGGTCTCTATGTAAGCTGAATGCCTCTCCCATCCCACTCCACCTCTTGTTACTGTGTTTAATTATGTTAGGTCATGGCATGTAGACAAAAGGTGTGGGGGGATGTGTAAGGAGGGGCTGACTGCTTATAGTAAAACCTTGGTGTGTTTTAGGGATGAGCCGAACAGTGAACAATTTGGGGTGTTGGTCGGCAAATTCGAAAAGCCACAGAACACCCTGGAAAAGTCTATGGGAGAAATCTAAAGTGATAATTTTAAAGGCTTATATGCAAGTTATTGTCATAAAAAGTGTTTGGGGACCCGGGTCCTGCCCCAGGGGACATGTATCAATACAAAAAAAGTTTTAAAAAAATGGCTGTTTTTTTCGGGAGCAGTGATTTTAATAAAGCTTAAAGTGAAACAATAAAAGTGAAATATTCCTTTAAATTTCGTACCTAGGGGTGTGTGTAAAGTATGCCTGTAAAGCAGCGCTTGTTTCCCGTGCTTAGAACTGTCCTTGCACCAATGTGTATGTAGCGCTACCCCATTCAGGAGCCGCTGGTTGTTTTGGGATCGGTGTATTAAGTTACCTGGTAGTGTGTAGGGGTAGAAGCAGTGAGTAGTAGCAGTGAGCAAATGTCCAGTCACCAAGTGGGTTTTTCAAATGCTTTATTCCAAGGCCCAACATGGCCAACATCAACAGGAGGTAGGATAGGAGAGGTTGATGAAGCAATAAAGAACTTTGCGGTATCAGGCCTGGATATGAAACAGAGCAATCCTGCTCTCACCAGTAGTAGATACAATTTGTCGCCACTCTAGCCAGAGTGGCCCTGGACAGAGCTTTGTCACAAGCCTGGCAACTAAAGTGTCACTTTTAAGTTGCGGGGAGGAACAGGCCTCTGTTACAGGTCTGGCTCGGGCCTCTTCCAAAGGCCTAGTACTTCAGTACTTCAAAGAACAAATTAGATTTGAGCGAATCCTCCCAGTAAATGCAATGAAGGGTCACTAACTGACAGCTGTCAGGTACCTGTCGAATCCTGGTGACCAGATCCCAGATGGTTCGTTCAAGCCCTTTTGGATAACCTGCCTTCGGGTTCTCCTCAAGCCGATCCCTCACCGAACGGCATACAGCCTGGGATCTTCTCAGTAAGGATAGGGACCCAGTAAGCCACTGGAGCTCTGGCCAGGTGGGCCATGCAGACTGGTTCCGTGGATGCACACACCCTGCAGGTGGATGCCTCACCTGGAACATGGACCCATGCAGAGAGAGAGAGAGAACCAAGAATCATGGCGCCTGTTACAGATATACCCCTCCCCAGCATGCCCAGTGAGGGAAAAACTCCTCTAATTGGCTGCTGGGGATAAGTGGCTCCGCCAGAACCCCTATAGTGCCAACTGTCGCCCAGGGGTGGGATCGCACCCCTGGAACGCAGACGGACCCACAGGACAGTTCTGGAACAACAGCAACCCGCAATTTAACAAATTATGAATGGGAGCAAAATGACTCTCCCATTTACCCTCTAACTTTAGCGTAGTGCGCGTACTGAAAGTAAGGGGGCGCTACATGTAATTTATGAAGGATAAAAAGTCATTTAAAATCACTGCTCCCGAAAAAACTGCAGTTTTTAAAACTTTTTTTTGCATTGATACATGTCCCCAGGAGCAGGACCCGGGTCCCCAAACACCTTTTAGGACAATAACTTGCGTATTAGTCTTTAAAATTAGCACTTTAGATTTCAAACGTTCGAGTCCCATAGACTTTAATGGGGTTCTGAAGTTCACACAAACTTTTGGTCTGTTCGAAGGTTCTGGTGCGAACCAAACAGGGGGTGTTCGGCTCATCCCTAGTGTGTTTCAACTGTAGTTGTTTGAATATGCAAGTGTCGAGTTTCCATTGGTTCTTCCTTGTCCCCTACCCTCTCTATGACAAGGCTATAGGGAGTGTCCCTTACTGTGTTTAAAAGTGTTATGTTTTGTACCTAATAAACAGTTGTATGCTCTGCATGTTTAACCCTCAACACATGTGTGGTTTGCCTTGTGATTGGGGGCTTAAGGGCTGGTTATGGGGAGTCTGCTGTCTGTGGGTGCGTTTGGAGAGCAGGAGACACGGGTCTGACGGAGGTGCCCAGCCAGGGTATCCGAGATCCGTCACAAGGAGCTACAGTATGACTGCCATATTCATGAAATATTTGAAACTGTATGCATTATATAATATTTATTAGCGTGGTACTCCAAGCAAAAGTAATAATCAGAGAATCAATTATTCTGTACATTTGGGCCATAAATTGGAACTTTGCCAAGATTTTTTTTTTTTTAAAGTGTATTTTGTGCGTGTACTCGAGAGAGGAGCCGGACTGCAGGAGTTTTGGGAGTAGGCAGACCTCCCCCAGAGGCAATCTGCCATCTTTCTCCATGCCCCGGGTGGTCCTCCCACACAGCCCGCCCTAGCTGCTCCGCTTTGAAGCCCAACGGGACAGAGGGACTCCCCTATGAGGGAGTGAGAGCATCTAGCCCGCTCAGCCAGCCCCGTTAGTCCTTCGCCTCTCTTTTTTTAGAGACCGTGTGGCCAAAGTGCGTGCATGTTAACCCAATTTCGAGTGCGTGTAAGTGTGGTGTTTTTTTTTGTGGGGGGGTGCGCGTACTAAGCGCAGGCTTACCTCGCATAGCACACCCACCGGGAGCCGGGCTGAGACCACCAAACTCAATTCACATGCAGCCGAGACCGGGATCCGAACCCTTGGCTGCAGAGGTGAACGGCTTGTCAGCGCAGAGCCAATCGCGTTAAGCCACCGCAGCTCCCTTTGCCAAGATTAATGGATATAAAACAAAAAGAATCTGCACTTAGGAAAAATGATTAAATCACATAAAAGTGAAGCTACAAGATATAAAACCATAAATGTAGAAGGTGTAGCACTAGAATTATATGCACATATTAGAGAACGCAAATGCAACAAATAATATCATTAACATATATGATGTGTGAGAAATTAAATTAAAATTCAAACTGTACATATAGGCCCAGATTCACGTAAGACTTACGCCGACGTATCTATAGATACGCCGTCGTAAGTACAAATGTGCGCCGTCGTATCTCTGCGCCGATTCCCCAGGCTAGATACGGGCGAAAAATTTGGCTTCAGCAGCCCAACGTACCTTGCCTACGCTGGCGTATAGTAGGCGCATAGTTACGCTGAGCTTGAAAAAGGTGCGCACCGTGTGACAGACATTCATCACACGGCAATTGCACGGAAACGCGTCGCATCCTTGAGGTATTGCGTGATGACGTCATCCCCCCTCGCCAAGCCGCAACTATAGCTTCTCAGCTTGTGCTCCAGAGTGCGTTCCAGGTCCTCTTGCTGATTTACTTGCATACCAATACCGGCACACTTCCGTACTCAGCGTTGCTGGTATTACTTCCCCCGCACAGCAGATACCAGCTGGATGTTTTCTCTGGGACACTATTCATCCTCGGCTGGTGTGACGATTCATGCAGACCCTCATCTCACTCTATGCCTGTGAACTTCATTTACCATGTGAGTGCTTTTGTGTTATTTTATCATTAAAAGTTCAACAGTTTTATTTATTGGCGCCTGTCCTTTTGTTTGCTTTTTGCATAGTTACGCTGGACGCATTCGGCGTACCCATGTTAAATATGCAAATGAGTAAGATTCACGCCGATTCACGAACGTATTTGTGCCCGGCGCATGTTTTAAGTGATTGGTGTAAGGGTTACGTCCGGCGTAAAGTTATTCCTCATATAGGAGGCGCAACCCATGCAAAGGTATGGACCAGGGAATGAACCCGTCGATTTTTACGTCGGTTACGTAGTACGTGAATAGGGCTGTCCGTAGGTACGCTGACAACTATACGCTATGCCGGAGCAACGTTGGAAGCATTTGCTTTGTGAATTCCATGCTTGCCTCTCAACGTTGCGCCGGCGTAGCGTAAAGAAGATACGCTACGCCCGCATAAAGCTGTGCCGAGGTACGTGAATCTACTCCATAAAGTCCACACAAAAAAAAGAGTAACAAATATACACGTAACCAAATATCCACAAGACCAGATCTTCAATGCACTTCTTTCTTATGCAAACGTGACAAATAGCATCATAAACGTGTACAATGTGAGAGAAATTAAGTGAAAAATCAAACTGGGCATATAAAGTCCACATGAGACAAAAGTAACAGATATCCATGTCAACATATATCCATCCACGTGACCAGATCATCAGTGCACTTCGTTCTTATGATTAGTGAACCACAACCACAAAGTGTGAATGCTTCTACCCTCATGCAGTGGGATAGTACACTTACAGTACCAGGAAAAAATGGTCATCTAGAAAACATAGGTCATATTAGTGTCAGTACTGGATCCCTCTAGGACCCAGCACTCTCACCTGACACAGCCTTGACTGGGAAACACTGATTGGCCAGCTCTCCTTCAAAACACCTGTGGCTTCACCCAATCAGTGCTCGTGATAGAGTTACTCTGCTTGCCTTGTGAGATCCAGCCTGACCTGTTTATCTGTAAACCTTGTGTATGACCCGGCTTGTTTGACCCTGCTTGTTGCTTCCGATTTGGTACCTTTCGTACTCTGACCCATCCGTGTATGACCTGGCTTGCCTAGACCACGCTTTGCCTGACTCCTGTAAGCAACATCCATTGCAGCGGTGCACTACTAGCACCAGCAACACCACCAACATCCACACCAGCGGTGAACTACAAGTTCCAGCCTTCCTACTCATCACAACACCTACTTCAGCAGTGAACTACAAGTGCCAGCTGTCCCGCTCGTCTCAACCCTGCATCCGTGGTGAACTACAAGTCCCAGCGCTGACCTTCTTCACAAGACCTGCTCATGGTATGTGCTCTTGTTATTTAACTATAAGCATATTGGCACACCTGAACTGTTGTCTGCTCCTAGCCTGATATGAAACCTGACATTATCACGAGCCATACATAAAAAGGGTAAACCCATCATGGATTCTGAGCAGGCTCAGATGTTTGCACAAGAACTTTGCCATTTATCCCATCAAGTTCAGCAAATGGCCACAGAGCTCACCAAGGTGCAATCCCCTACTACAACTGTTACAAAAACTTTATCTGAACCGAAAATTCCTTTGCCTGACCGTTTTTCTGGCGACCGTAAGGGATTCTGCAACTTTAAAAACAGCTGCAAATTATATTTCAAATTAAGGCCTTCCTCTTCTGGCTCTGAAACTAAGAGAGTTCAGATCATTATCTCTCTGCTACAGGGTGACCCCCAGGCTTGGGCCTTTAACCTTGAACCAAACCATCCAGCCCTGCTAACTGTAGATGCCTTCTTTGAAGCCCTTGGATTGCTGTACGATGATCCAGATCGTATGGCTACTGCAGAATCAACCCTGCGTAACTTAAAGCAAGGAACTACCACAGCTGAAATGTACTGCTCAGAGTTTCGCAGGTGGGCCCCAGAATCTGGCTGGAATGATGCAGCTCTCCGCAGCCAGTTCAGAATAGGTCTTTCAGATGCAATTAAGGATGCTCTGGTCAACTTCTCCTATCCAGCCTCACTGGAGGAAGCTATGTGTCTAGCCATTAGAATTGATCGCCGTCAGCGAGAGAGGGGGCGAGAAAAAAATATGGCTGTGGCAAACTGTATACCTCCCTTACCACCTGACCATCCAACCTCCAGTGCCAGTTCAGTGGAAGAACCTATGCAGCTAGGCTCCACCCGGCTATCTGCCCAGGAACACACACGCCAGCGTAATATGGGATTTTTCCTGTATTGTGGCCTCAGGGGTCACATACTCCGTTCGTGCCCTACACGTCCGGGAAACTCCCGGACCTAGGTGATTATGGGGAGGTCACCTTAGGTCTGCTTTCATCTCCCCAGGGGGACAATCGTATACTTCTATCCAGTGTTATTCACTTTGGGACAGGGACTCATGAACTGTTGGCCTTGGTAGATTCTGGAGCTGCTGAGAATTTTATTGATAAGACTCTGATTACCTCCTTGTCCCTGGAAACTCATACGCTAGATTGCCCAGTCCGCCTAATTTCTGTGGATAACCGGCCTCTCTCACAAGACCTTGTGCTTCAGTCCACCAATCCCTTCCAGTTACAATTGGGGGCCCTGCACTGGGAGAAGATTTCATGTTTTGTCATTGACTCTCCATCCACTCCTTTGATCCTAGGCCTTCCTTGGCTTCAGAAGCACAATCCTGTAATTGACTGGAGAACAGGAAATATTCTGGCTTGGTCCAATCAGTGTAAAGGAAGTTGCATCCAGCACCCTGTTCGTCTTGCTTCTTGTCAAGTGGGAATGGAACAGATTCCGCTTTGTTATAAGGACTTTCAGGATGTGTTTTCTAAAGGGAGTGCTGACATCTTACCACCTCATCGCAGTTATGACTGTCCCATTGACCTTTTGCCTGACACTACACCTCCGCGAGGGAGAGTCTTTCCATTGTCCGAACCAGAGAACCTTGCTTTGCAAGAATACATCCAGGAAAACCTAGCTAAAATTTTCATCCGTCCCTCTACTTCTCCCGCAGGCGCAGGTTGCTTCTTTGTCCCAAAGAAGGACGGGGGTCTAAGACTTTGTGTTGACTACAGAGGTCTAAATAAAATAACCGTTCCCAATCGGTACCCTCTCCCTCTCATCACAGAGTTATTCTCCCAAATCCAGGGAGCAAAGATCTTCTCCAAACTAGACCTAAGGGGAGCCTATAATCTAGTGCGCATCCGTGAAGGAGATGAGTGGAAGATGGCCTTTAACACCAAGGATGGCCACTACGAATGTCTTGTCATGCCTTTCGGTCTCAGGAATGCACCAGCTGTCTTCCAAAACTTTATGAATGACATTTTCCGTGACCTGTTGGGTCGCTTTATGCTTGTATACTTGGATGATATTTTGATATATTCTCCCAATCTTGAAACACATCAGAGGCACGTCCGCTCAGTGTTGGCCCGATTAAAGGCTCACTCCCTTTTCGTTAAGCCTGAAAAATGTTTATTTCATGTCAAACAAGTACCTTTCCTGGGCTACCTAATCTCTGACACAGGCCTAACCATGGATCCAGCCAAGATTCAGGCCATCCTAGACTGGGCATCACCTTCAGACCTTAAAGCAGTTCAGCGCTTCCTGGGCTTTGCAAATTTCTATCGGAAATTCATTAAGAATTTTGCCACCATTGCACATCCCATCACCTCTCTCACCAGGAAGTCTCAGTCTAAGTTCAAATGGACTACTGAAGCCCAGACAGCCTTCACTCAGTTGAAGAAAGCCTTTACCTCTGCACCAATTCTACGCCATCCTGTTCCTGAGCTGCCTTTTATTGTGGAGGTAGATGCATCCGAAGTAGGGGTGGGGGCGCTTCTGTCACAAAAGGACCCTGTAACTGCTGCCATCCACCCCTGCGCCTTCCTGTCCTGTAAATATTCCCCAGCAGAGCGCAACCATGATATAGGCAACAGAGAACTGTTAGCCATAAAACTAGCTTTGGAGGAATGGAGACATTGGCTGGAGGGAGCTCGCTATCCATTCATAGTTCTGACTGACCACAAAAACCTTGAATACATCCGTTCTGCTAAAAGACTGAACTCACGTCAGGCCAGGTGGTCATTGTTCTTCTCCAGATTTGACTTTACAATTTCTTATTTACCAGGGCCAAAAAATGTTAAGGCCGATGCCTTGTCTCGCAGTTTTTTATCAGAATCCCCACCGCCGCTTCCTCCACAATCCATTATCTCTGAGGACAGGATTTTGGCTTTCACCCAGACTGACATCTCTGAGGCCTTGTTACCTGCACAGGCTGAAGCCCCCCCTTCCACTCCCTCTGGTATGCTTTTTGTGCCCTTGGCTCTTCGTTTGCAGGTTTTGCAGCAGGTACATGCATCAAAGCCTGCAGCGCATCCGGGGTTTAGACAAACGTATGAGATTATCTCTCGCAACCTCTGGTGGCCATCAATTAGGCAGGATGTGCTAGCCTTTGTCCAGGCTTGTGAGGTTTGTGCCAGAAGCAAGGGCAGTACCTCTAAGCCCTCCGGTCTTCTACGTCCTCTACCAATACCTACTTGTCCCTGGACCCATTTATCTATGGACTTTATCACTGACTTGCCTCCGTCCCAGGGATGTTCCACGATCTGGGTGGTGGTAGACAGGTTCAGTAAGATGGCCCACTTTGTTCCACTTCCGAAACTGCCGTCTGCTAGAGATCTGGCATCTTTGTTCATTAAACATGTTTTCAGGCTCCATGGGGCACCAATTAACATTGTCTCAGACCGCGGCTCTCAGTTTATAGCCCAGTTTTGGAAGGCCCTTTGTTCTCAGCTAGGGATTAAGTTATCATATTCTTCAGCCTATCATCCCGAGACAAATGGCCAAACAGAAAGAACTAATCAGACTCTGGAGAAGATGGTACGTTGTCTGATGGCCAATGATGAGGTGGAGTGGGTCAACATCCTTCCATGGGCAGAGTTTGCCTTTAATAATTGTGCCAGCTCTTCTACAGGGACCTCTCCCTTTTTCTGTGTTTACGGGTTGCATCCTCGTGTGTGCTCTTTTGATCTTCCACCCTCTGATGTTCCAGATGCCAACACCACGATTGAAAACTTCTCCAAAATCTGGTCTGACGTCAATCGTGCTATTTCTCGCTCGGTGCAAGCATTTAAGAAAACGGCTGATAAGAGGCGCTCAAAGGCTCCTGGATATAAAGTTGGTGACAAAGTGTGGCTATCATCCAAGAATCTGTCCCTGCATGTTCCATCCAAAAAACTTGGCCCAAAATTCATCGGGCCCTATGAGATTTCGGAGATTGTTAATCCTGTGTCCTATAGATTAAAACTCCCCCCGTCCATGCGCATTCCTAATGTCTTCCATGTTTCTTTGTTGAAACCTGTTCATTCTAGTCTCCAAGTAAATGAACCAGAACCTGTAGATGTGTCGGATAGCCAGGAATATGAAGTGGCATATATTCTTGACTCCAGACGAGTACGCAATTCCGTGCAATATCTTGTTCATTGGAAAGGTTTTGGCCCAGAGGATCGATCCTGGATCCCAGCTCGCGATCTCCATGCTGATCGCCTTAAGAAGAAGTTCCATCTTCGATATCCAAGTAAGCCTGGGGGTGCAGGAGCAACCCCTCGAGAAGGGGGGGGGGGGTACTGTCAGTACTGGATCCTTCTAGGACCCAGCACTCTCACCTGACACAGCCTTGGCTGGGAAACACTGATTGGCCAGCTCTCCTTCAAAACACCTGTGGCTTCACCCAATCAGTGCTCGTGATAGTTACTCTGCTTAACTTGTGTGATCCAGCCTGACCTGTTTATCTGTAAACCTTGTGTATGACCCGGCTTGTTTGACTCTGCTTGTTGCTTCCGATTTGGTACCTTTCGAACTCTGACCCATCCGTGTATGACCTGGCTTGCCTAGACCACGCTTTGCCTGACTCCTGTAAGCAACATCCATTGCAGCGGTGCACTACTAGCACCAGCAACACCACCAACATCCACACCTGCGGTGAACTACAAGTTCCAGCCTTCCTACTCATCACAACACCTACTTCAGCAGTGAACTACAAGTGCCAGCTGTCCCGCTCGTCTCAACCCTGCATCCGTGGTGAACTACAAATCCCAGTGCTGACCTGCTTCTCAAGACCTGCTCATGGTATGTGCTCTTGTTATTGAACTATAGGCATATTAGCACACCTGAACTGTTGTCTGCTGCTAGCCTGATATGAAACCTGACAATTAGGTCATGTGGAAATTTGTTACTCTTTTCTTATGTGAATGTCATTGTGCTATGAACATGGCAGCTATTTTGCATGCCCATATTATAAATAGAGGAACCCAATCACAGTCGGCCATATTTGCCATGTGCTTTTTAATTTGTTTGGTGCACAATTAGGTTATTTCTTTTCACTTATTTACTCCTCACAAAGCTCCACATAGGAGCGAAACATGTTGAGTTTTGGTTGCACCTTTTTGACTTTCCTTAATTTCTTGAGGGGCACAGCATGGTTTAATATCAGGGTGAACAATAGTTCAGATTCTTTAAAGGAACTACTGACATTGCAATTTAAGGAGGATTAGTAAATCTTAATCTCTTGTGGGAGGGTGACTGGCAGAGTCATTTGATTTATATTGACTCCTCAAACTGCCATTTGACTCCAAGTTTTGTTTGTTGGCACCTCCCGTGTGGTAAAGGATATTATCAATGGGACAGGCCAATATAGTGGCAGAACTGGTATTATAAATTAGATTGGATGGTACCCACGCTTAGGCCGTGTACACACGAGGAGACATGTCCGATGAAACAGGTCCGACGGACCGTTTTCATCGGACATGTCTGAAGGGATATTTTGGTCTGATGTGTGTACACACCTTTAGACCAAAATCCCCGCGGACAGAGAACGCGGTGACGTAGAACACACCGACGTGCTCAAACAAGGAAGTTCAATGCTTCCACGCATGCGTCGAAACAATTCGACTCATGCGTGGGATTTCGGTCTGATGGTTGGGCGTACTAACCATCGGACATATCCGACGAACAGGTTTCCAGCGGACAAGTTTCTAAGCATACTTAGAAACTTTTGTCCGCTGGAAACCTGTCCGCTAGGCCGTACACACGATCGAACATGTCCGCTGAAACTGGTCTGCGGACCAGTTTCAGCAGACATGTCTCCTCGTGTGTACGCGGCCTTAGGAAATCAATAATAAAGAGGTGGAGTTACGCACGCGCGCACGTTACATCCGGGTATCGCCAGCTGGAACGCTGTTGGAACGCACGCTGCAGTTCCCAGCCCTGGTGAACATAGCGCCCGGCTTTTAGCTTTATTTTTACTCCTTTATTATGTTTTACTCATTTATCTGGCAATCGTTTGTAGCCAGCATTTGTACTAACCAATTTTTTATCAGCCATTTCTGTTGTACATTTGGTGTGAGTACTATTAAAAATCATTTTATACTACACCATGGAATCCTTTTTTTCTTCTCTCTGAGGATACTGGATCCTAAGTAGATGTCCACATTGTGTGCACACCGGTTCCCGTTTGCATAACAGCTGACGTGAGGAGTGGACGAGTGCAACAGCCAAGGCCTGGGAGATTGGAATTACATGCTGTATACCCCTGTAGGGGTGAGTCTATCTGGTGAGTGGGGATCCTTGTGGGGGAGCACCGGAATCACCACGGAAGCACATATTATAATATAGGATCACTTTTTCACTACGGATTTTCACATCTTATAAGTCACAGAAATTTCAAGATTCTAATGTGCATGGGACATTAACCATGTTTTGTGACGGACTTATATTTATCACTATATTTTTTTGACTTTTTGGTTATTATTACTTTTCACTTTATGCGCATACATATGTGCATATATTTATATTTATATTTTTTTCTGGGTTTATTCTTTCCCTTTTTTGGGACTGGTTTTTCTTTCTTTCTTTTTTTCCCCTTTTTTTTCTCCCTCTTCTTCCTTTTAAAATTTTCTTTATTGATTTTCAAGACAAAAACATTACAAATACATATTCATCCTTAAAATAAATACTTTACCATTCAAAAAAAACATACATTACCCTACCCAAATCTGTACAGTCTCAATATACTCTCCTTATCCAACGTAAAATTGGGACTGGTTTTTCATTGTTTTTTCAACCAATTGCAGGCACCTGGGGCAAGATCCACAAAGCTGCCCCGCCGGCGCGGTGTGTCCCATTTACTCTACCCCGCTGTAAGTTACAGCGGCGTATCCTTATCCACAAAGAAATGCCGCTGTAGCTTACGGCGGCGCAGCGTAAATGGGCCGGCGTACGTGGGTGTAATTCAAATTAACTAGTGGGGGGCGTGTTTTATTGTAATTATTAATGACCCAACGCAAACAACGCTTTTTTTAATTGCGCATGCGCCGGCCGTGGACGTATCCCAGTGCACATGCGCGAAATCACGTCGCAAAACATCAATGAAAACGACGCAAATCCCTATTCTCGAACGGATTACGCAAACGACGTGAACGATGGAAAAAAATCGACGATGGGCCGACGTCCAAACTTAACATTACGTACGCCTCTATACAGCAGGGGTAACTTTACACCGGACCTACGCTTACGCAAACGACGTAAAAACACTGCGCCGGCCGTACGTACGTTTGTGAATCGGCGTATCTAGCTCATTTGCATATTTTACGCGGACACACAACGGAAGCGCCCCTAGCGTCCAGCGTAAGTATGCAACTAAGATACGACAGTGTAATAACGTTACGCCAGTCGTATCTTATCGTAATTCCGGCGTATCTTGTTTTGTGAATACAAAACAAAGATACGCCGGCGGCAATTTGAAATTACGGCGGTGTATCTGGAGATACGCCGCCGTAATGCTTTGTGGATCTGGCCCCTGGAGTTTTTATTTATGCTGGCTTGAGGGAATTATATGTTATTTGTATTATATATACACAATATTTTATACAGGATATTGTAGGGTGTTTACAGATTGCATACCTGTTACCATATTGGTTGGTGATAGCTGATAATATATATGGCACGGGCACATGATTATTGCTCATATTGCTTATAGAAGTGCTTATCACATACAGTTGTATTCAAAATTATTCAACCCCCACTGAAATTGATTGTTTTGGCCAGTTTGACATTGATTTTGATCATTCAGTCATCCTGCTTACAATTAAATCAAAGAGGCACGTGTAGGTCAGACAAATATAACATAACATTTATTATGAAATAACCACAAATGTCTTTTCTGTGCTCACATCATTATCAGTTTTATTCAACCCCCAAGTGACATTCAATCTTAGTACTTAGTACAACATCATTTTACAGTTATAGCAGCTTTTAAACATGAAGCATAGCTTGACACAAGTGTCTTGCAGCGATCTACGGGTATCTTCGCCCATTCGTCATGGGCAAAAGCATCCAGCTCAGTCACATTCTTAGGCTTGCGCACTGCAACTGCTTTCTTTAAGTCCCACCAGAGGTTCTCAATTGGATTTAAGTCTGGTGACTGCGATGGCCACTCCAAAATGTTCCAGCCTTTAACCACTTAAGACCCGGACCAATACGCTGGTAAATGACCCAAGGTGTTTTTGCGATTCGGCACTGCGTCGCTTTAACAGACAATTGCGCGGTCGTGCGACGTGGCTCCCAAACAAAATTTGCGTCCTTTTCTTCCCACAAATAGAGCTTTCTTTTGGTGGTATTTGATCACCTCTGCGATTTTTATTTTTTGCGCTATATACAAAAATAGAGCGACATTTTTGAAAAAAAAACACTATTTTTTACTTTTGGTTAAAAAAAAATCAAATAAACTAAATTTTAGTCAAACATTTAGGCCAAAATTTATTTAGCCACATGTCTTTAGTAAAAAAAAAAAATCGCAATAAAAAAAAATAGCTACCTAGCGGGAACAGCGACACTAATACAGCGATCAGAAAAATGATCGCTTAGTGACGCTGGCAATAGGGAGTGAAAGGGTTAACTAGGGCGGTGATCAGGGGGTTAAAACTTTATTAGGGGGGGTGGGGGGGCTATCCTGAACCTAACACTAACTGTTTTTTACAGTGCCTGTCACACTGACACTAAATACAGTGATTAAATCACTGCATTCAGTAACACTGTGACAGGGGGGTGGGGGGGGGCGATCACAAGGGGTTAATATGCCTATGTGAGTGTGTGTCAGTGTTGTGTTGGTGCACACTTACTTGGCATGTCTTCTCTCATCAGCAGCGCTGGGAAACAGCGCTGCGATGAGAGAATACATCATTTCCTCCTTCCTGTGTAAACACAGGAGGAGGAAGTGACAGGCTGGGAGCGCGCTCCCATTGGCTGGGAGCGATCGCGGGGGGGGCGGAAAACACGGACATCCGCCCGCAGATCCCGGATCGCTCCCAGAGGTAGGGAGACCCCCGCACGGCCGCGGAGGGGGTCCCGATGGGACCCCCGAACCGCACTCAGGCGGGGACGTAAATTTACGCCCTTGTGCCTGTACGAGCCATGTTGTGGCCGTATATGTGCGTGCGGGGGTCTTTAAGTGGTTAATCTGCAACCATGCTCTAGTGGACTTGGAGGTATGCTTGGGATCATTGTCCTGTTGAAAGGTCCAACGTCTCCCAAGCCTCAGGTTTGTGACGGACTGCATCACATTGTCATCCAATATCTCCTGGTACTGAAGAGAATTCATGGTACCTTGCACCGCTGAAGCTTCCCTGTACCTGCAGAAGCAAAACAGCCCCAAAGCATGATTGACCCCCCGCCATGCTTCACAGTAGGCAAGGTGTTCTTTTCATTGTTCTTCCTCCTCCAAACATAGCGTTGATCCATGGGCCCAAACAGTTCTAATTTTGTTTCATCAGTCCACAGAACACAATCCCAAAACTTCTGTGGTTTGTCCACATGACTTTTGGCATACTGCAGTCAACTCTTCTTATTCTTTGGAGACAGCAAGGGGGTGCGCCTGGGAGTTCTGGCATGGAGGCCTTCATTACGCAGTGTGCGCCGTATTGTCTGAGCATAAACTTCAGTACCCACATCTGACAAATCTTTTCTCAGTTCAGTCACACGGGGACTTTTCTCCACTCTACGCTTCAGGTAGCGCACAGCAGTCGAAGTCAGCATCTTCTTTCTGCCACGACCATGTAGCATTTCAACAGTGCCCTTTGCCTTGAATTTGCGAATGATGCTTCCTATGGTGTCTCTTGGTATGTTTAACCTCTTTGCAATCTTCTTATAGCCATTGCCCTTCCTGTGAAGAGTAATCACCTCTTCTCTTGTCTTCCTGGACCATTCTCTTGACTTCACCATGTTTGTAACCACACCAGTAAATGTCTAGAACAGGGATCCTCAAACTACGGCCCTCCAGCTGTTGCGGAACTACAAGTCCCATGAGGCATTGTAAATCTCTGACATTCACAGACATGACTAGGGCATGATGGGAATTGTAGTTCCTGAACAGCTGGAGGGCCGTAGTTTGAGGACCCATGGTCTAGAAGGAGCCGAGTATGAGGCGGCGTACACACGACCGAGGTTCTCGGCAGAAACCAGCGAGAACCTCACTGGGAGCCGCATTCTGCCGAGAACCTCGGCCATGTGTACGCTCTCGGCGAGCCCCGCCCGTCGGGAATCCCGTCGAGCGAATAGAGAGCAGGCTCTCTAGTTGCTCGACAGCCCGCCTGGATGAATGGCTGGTTGCCATTCCCGACGGGCGGGTCGCCGATTTCGACAGCCGGCCGAGAGCCTCGACGGGCGGAACGATGTGTTCCGCCCGTTGAGGTTCTCGTACGTGTGTACGCCGCCTCACAGTCATTTTAAAGCTGCCTAATTGGTGCTTATTAGGCTTTATTGCTGCTCCCTGACATCCACAGGTGTTTTCTATACCTGATTGAAAACACTTCAATGAACCTCTGTTCTTCAGAGTGGTAGTCTTTAAGGGGTTGAATAATTGTGTAAATGAAGAATTCACAAAAGAAACATTTACTACTGTATTACAAAACCAATTGATGTCATTTTAGTTACATATGGTTCTTTAACCACTTGACTACTGGGCACTTAAACCCACTTAACCACTTGCCCACCGCGCCATAGGCATTTTACTGCTACGCGCCGACCTCGGGACGACGTCCCTGGGACGTCGTCCTTCACTTTCCGATTGCGCGTGGGACGCGCTCACGAAAGTGTCCGTGCTCGCCGGGTCTAGGAGACCCGGCGCATCACGGATCACGTAAAGCCGCTGATCGCCCGTTTACCACGTGATCGCGCCGTCAAATGACGGCGCGATCACTTGTAAACAAAGCGTCATTTGATGACGCCGGTTCCTCCCTCTCCTCCCTCTCCGCTCTGTACAGCGAGGAGAGGGGGGGGAGTGTCAGCAGCTGAGCTGTGGCTGGATCTGTGACAAATGCAGTCACAGATCCAGCCATCCCTCAAAACATCCCAGCTCTGCCATCCCCCCAGTACCCTGCAATCCCCAGTACCCTGCAATCCCCAGTACCCAACAATACTTGTACCCAACAATCCCCCAGTACCCAACAATACCCAGTACCCAACAATACCCCAGTACCCAACAATACCCCAGTACCCAACAATACCCCAGTACTCAACAATACCCCAGTACTCAACAATACCCCAGTACTCAACAATACCCCAGGTACTCGCAATACCCCAATACCGCAATACCCCAATACTCGGCAATACAGCAATACCCAATACTCAACAATACCCCAGTACTCAACAATACCCCAGTACTCAACAATACCCCAGTACTCCAGTACTCAACGATACCCCAATACTCGGCAATACCCCAATACTCGGCAATACCCCAGTACTCGGCAATACCCCAGTACTCGGCAATACCCCAATACTCGATACCCCAATACTCGGCAATACCCCAATACGCCCGTTGAGGTACTCAATCAGTACCCCAGTACTCCAGTCAACGTACTCGCAATACCCCAGTACGCAATACCCCCTCGCAATACCCCAATACTCGGCAATACCCCAATACTTACCCCAATACTCCAGTACTCAACAATACCCCAATACTCAACAATACCCCAATACTGCAATACCCCAATACTCGGCAATACCCCAATACTCGGCAATACCCCAATACTGCAATACCCCAATACTCCAGTACTATACCCCAGTAGCAATACCCCAGTACTCCAGTACTCAACGATACCCCAATACTCGGCGATACCCCAATACTCGGCAATACCCCAGTACTGCAATACCCCAGTACTCCACCCCAGTAGCAATACCCCAATACCCTGCATGATACTTTGCAATACCCCAATACTCTGCAATACCGCCTATGGGGATTTTTAGGTAGCAAAGTTTGGCGCCATTCCATGAGCGTGCGCAATGAAGGGTGACATGTTGGGTATCTATTTACTCGGCGTAACTTCATCTTTCACATTATGAAAAAAAAATTGGGCTAACTTTACTGTTTTGTAAGCACAAAACAGTTTTTTAAAAAACAGTTCAATACATTTCTGCGAAAATACCGTGCGAGATAAAAAGTTGTAACGGCCGCCATTGTATTCTCTAGGGTCTTTGCTAAAAAAGCATATATAATGTTTTGGGGTTCAATGTAATTTTCTAGCAAATAAATGATGATTTTTCCATGTAGGAAGAAATGTCAGAATTTCCAGAACGCCTGATGGCGTTCCCTGCATGTTGGGCCTCTGTATGTGGCCACGCTGTGTAAAAGTCCCACACATCGCAATACTCGGAGGAATAGCAGAATGTGTTTTGGGGTGTAATTTGTGGTATGCATATGTTGAGAAATAACCCGCTAATATGACAGAAACAAGATTTTTTTATTTTTTTTTACAGAATTTTCAGTCGTTTTTCTTTTATAGCGCAAAAAATAAAAACCCAGAGGTTCAAATACCACCAAAAGAAAGCTCTATTTGTGTGAAAAAAAGGACAAAAATTTCAAATTGGTAGAATGTTGTATGACTGAGTAATTGTATTCAAATTGTGAGAGCACCGGCTGAAAATTGGTCTGGTTAGGAAAACCCAGTGGTCAAGTGGTTAATAACCAGACCAATTTTCAGCTTTCGGTGCTCTCACATTTTGAATGACAATAACTCAGTCATACAACACTATAACCAAATGAAATTTTTGTCCTTTTTTTCCCACAAATAGAGCTTTCTTTTGGTGGTATTTTATCACCTCTGCGGTTTTTATTTTTTTCACTATAAATGAAAAAAGAACGAAAATTTTGTAAAAAAATGAATTTTTCTTCATTTCTATTATAACATTTTGCAAAAAAGTAATTTTTCTTCATAAACTTGGCCTAAAATGTATACTGCTACATATCTTTGGTAACAAAACAAAAAAAATTTAGATATTATTTAGTCTGGGTGAAAGTTATAGGGTCTAAAAGCTATGGTACCAATTACTGAAAATTGATCAATTTGATCACACCTGATGTACTGACAGCTTCTCTCATTTCTTGAGACCCTAACATGCCAGAAAAGTACAAATACCCCCCAAATGACCCCTTTTTGGAAAGAAGACATTCCAAGGTATTTAGAAAGAGGCATTGTGAGTTTTTTGAAGTTGTAATTTTTCCCACAATTCTTTGCAAAATCAAGATTTTTTTCATTTTTATTTTCTTTCCACAAAATTTTCATATTAGCGGGTTATTTCTCACACACAGCATATGCATACCACAAATTACACTCCAAAACACATTCTGCTATTCCTCCTGAGTATGGCGATACCCCATGTGTGGGACTTTTTGACACAGCGTGGCCACATGGAATGGCGCCAAACTTTGCGACTTAAAAATCCCCATAGGTGACGCTTTAAATATTTTTACTGGTTACATCATTTTAGTTGGAGAAGAGGTCTAGGGCCAAAATGATTGCTCTCGCTCTAACGTTCGCAGCGATACCTCACATGTGTGGTTTGAACACCGTTTTCATATGTGGGCAGGACTTGCGTATGCGTTCGTTTCTGCATGCGAGCTCACGGGGACAGGGGCGCTGTATGCCCAGAGTATTGCGGAGTATGACCAGAGTATTGCGGAGTATGCCCAGAGTATTGCAGAGTATGCCCAGAGTATTGCAGAGTATGCCCAGAGTATTGCAGAGTATGCCCAGAGTATTGCGGAGTATGCCCAGAGTATTGCGGAGTATGCCCAGAGTATTGCAGAGTATGCCCAGAGTATTGCGGAGTATGCCCAGAGTATTGCGGAGTATGCCCAGAGTATTGCAGAGTATGCCCAGAGTATTGCAGAGTATGCCCAGAGTATTGCAGAGTATGCCCAGAGTATTGCAGAGTATGCCCAGAGTATGCCCAGAGTATTGCATGAGTATTGCCCAGAGTATTGCGGAGTATGCCCAGAGTATGCCCAGAGTATTGCGGAGTATGCCCAGAGTATTGCGGAGTATGCCCAGAGTATTGCAGAGTATGCCCAGAGTATTGCGGAGTATGCCCAGAGTATTGCAGAGTATGCCCAGAGTATTGCGGAGTATGCCCAGAGTATTGCGGAGTATGCCCAGAGTATTGCGGAGTGCGGAGTATGCCCAGAGTATGCCCAGAGTATGCCCAGAGTATTGCAGAGTATTGCCCCCCAGAGTATGCCCAGAGTATGCCCAGAGTATTGCAGAGTGTTGCCCTCCCAGAGTGTTGCCCCCCCAGAGTGTTGCCCCCCCAGAGTGTTGCCCCCCCAGAGTGTTGCCCCCCCCAGAGTATTGCCCCCCAAGAGTATTGCCCAGCATTGCAGAGTATGTGCAGCAGGGATGGCTGAGCAGGGAGGGATGGATGGATGGATCTGTGACTACATTTGTCACAGATCCAGCCCGCAGCACTGGCGCTGCCAACCGCTCCCTCCCCTCTCCTCTCACACTGTACCGATCGGTACAGAGAGAGGAGGGAGGAACCGGCGTCATCAAATGACGCCGGTCTGTTTACATCTGATCGCGCCGTCATTGGACGGCGCGATCACGTGGTAAACCGCCGCTATCAGCGGCGATTTACCGTGATCCGTGACCCGCCGAGTCCTCTGGACCCGGCGGTCACAGACATTACCGTGTGCGCGCCCCAGGGGGCGCGCGGGAGCGCGACTCTGGAATCACGTTATATAACGTGATCCCAGAGTTAAGCAACCACCTTGCCGCCGTTATTTTTCGGCAGGTGGTTGCTAAGTGGTTAAGAAGTCCTTGTAGGATTTCATTCTGAATACAATTACAAATGTACACTAAATTCCCTAAAACCCTTTACATCATTGGGGGGTTGAATAATTTTGAACACAACTGTATATATTTTTGAATACACTGTTGAGCACATACATCATTTGTTATATACACCTTGGCAATCGTATTTAATATTACCTTTATTATTTTGAGGGTCTCATTCCCCCTCCGCTTCCCCTCTTAGGTGGAAGGGTAGGCAGTGCCACCACCCCCACACCCCAATTTTCATATATTATTTATATATTGCACGGTGTGCACAGATTACACACTTATTATCATATTGGTTGGTGACAGTATATACGGCACAGGCACATGATAATTGCTCACACTGCCTATGTAAGTGCTTATCACATATATCCTTTCAATAGACTGTTGGGCACTAAATTTATCTACTAACACACATTGGTAATTGTAGATATTATTACCTTTATCATTTTGAGGGTCCCATTTTCCCTCCGCATCCCCTTTTTAGGTGGAAGGGCAGGCAGCGCCACCACCCCCATACCCCAATCTCAGAGCTGGTTTAATGATAGCTACAGTGGCCAGTATACCCAATTGGACACAACCACAAAGAAGTTTCCGGTTCTTTTGGAATATTTTACCAAGCGTTATCTTTATTTAAGACCCTGACTCCACTGTACAAAAGATATCAATTTGTATTGTGGTGCAGGGTTATTACCATCATTTTTTTTACTGTGCTTTTGTTTTTTACCAAAATCTAACCTCCTGTTTGACCATTCTGCCTCTGATTAAAATTCATAATAGTGAAACACGCAGACAAGAGAGAGATACAGTCTACATCCTTCACCGTCCCAAGAGAAGGAACTTTATTGTCAGCACAGCTTTATAGACAGAATGACATCATTCATATGAGCACAACTGATTCGTCAGTCCATATATGGCTTTCTTCTTGTTACATGTTCTTCTTGCCCTCGTGGCTTTCACTCAGACTCACGGGGGCCATCTTTGCTTCACTTGATGGAGGGGGCCAAAAGGAGTGAGTAACAGCTGTCTTAACGTATCACCTCTGAAGGGTTGTTTAACTCTATAATGACTTATTTTAAGGAAAGTAACAGTATTGTAATACACCCACACATACAGTGCGGAAAATAAGTATTTGAACACCCTGCTATTTTGCAAGTTCTCCCACCTGGAAATCATGGAGGGGTCTGAAATTGTCATCGTAGGTGCATGTCCACTGTGAGAGACATAATCAAAAAAAAAAAATTCCAGAAATCACAATTTATGAATTTTTAACTATTTATTTGTATGATACAGCTGCAAAGAAGTATTTGAACACCTGTCTATCAGCTAGAATTTTGACCCTCAAAGACCTGTTATGCAGGCCATACACGATTCGAATTTCGAACGAGCCGTCGAGCGATAAACGAACGCGGCGATTATAAAAGCATGCGAGTGTACCATCAATTACATACGAAAATCGAGCGAGAAAACACAATGTTTTCATACCATAGAGGAAGTGATGTAATCTTCTGTGGCCTTTTAAACACACCCCCTACTGTCAAAAGTCGGGTCGTGCCAACTCGGATCATGCGCAGTTATGTTTCTTGGGAAAAATCGTCCAACTCTACCATTAACGATACGATTTTTGGACGTTTTTCGCAAAAAAAAACAACATGTTGGTTTTTGAAATTTCGCCTGTCGTACGAAAATCGCGTGTCGAACACGCACACTAATGATACGAAAATCGGCCGATTTAACGCTCGTATGCGATTTTCGATCGAAATTCGAATCGTGTATGGCCTGCTTTAGTCTGCCTTTAAAATGTACACCTCCACTCCATTTATTATCCTAAATTAGATGCACCTGTTTGAGGTCATTAGCTGCATAAAGACACCTGTCCACCCCATACAATCAGTAAGAATCCAACTACTAACATGGCCAAGACCAAAGAGCTGTCCAAAGACACTAGAGACAAAATTGTACACCTCCACAAGGCTGGAAAGGGCTACGGGGAAATTGCCAAGCAGCTTGGTGAAAAAAGGTCCACTGTTGGAGCAATCATTAGAAAATGGAAGAAGCTAAACATGACTGTCAATCTCCCTCGGACTGGGGCTCCATGCAAAATCTCACCTCGTGGGGTCTCAATGATCCTAAGAAAGGTGAGAAATCAGCCCAGGACTACACGGGAGGAGCTGGTCAATGACCTGAAAAGAGCTGGGACCACCGTTTCCAAGGTTACTGTTGGTAATACACTAAGACGTCATGGTTTGAAATCATGCATGGCACGGAAGGTTCCCCTGCTTAAACCAGCAAATGTCAAGGCCCGTCTTAAGTTTGCCAATGACCATTTGGATGATCCAGAGGAGTCATGGGAGAAAGTCATGTGGTCAGATGAGACCAAAATAGAACTTTTTGGTCATAATTCCACTAACCGTGTTTGGAGAAAGAAGAATGATGAGTACCATCCCAAGAACACCATCCCTACTGTGAAGCATGGGGGTGGTAGCATCATGCTTTGGGGGTGTTTTTCTGCACATGGGACAGGGCGACTGCACTGTATTAAGGAGAGGATGACCGGGGCCATGTATTGCGAGATTTTGGGCAACAACCTCCTTCCCTCAGTTAGAGCTTTGAAGATGGGTCGAGGCTGGGTCTTCCAACATGACAATGACCTGAAGCACACAGCCAGGATAACCAAGGAGTGGCTCTGTAAGAAGCATATCAAGGTTCTGGCGTGGCCTAGCCAGTCTCCAGACCTAAACCCAATAGAGAATCTTTGGAGGGAGCTCAAACTCCGTGTTTCTCAGTGACAGCCCAGAAACCTGACTGATCTAGAGAAGATCTGTGTGGAGGAGTGGGCCAAAATCCCTCCTCCAGTGTGTGCAAACCTGGTGAAAAACTACAAGAAACGTTTGACCTCTGTAATTGCAAACAAAGGCTACTGTACCAAATATTAACATTGATTTTCTCAGGTGTTCAAATACTTATTTGCAGCTGTATCATACAAATAAATAGTTAAAAAAAATCATACATTGTGATTTCTGGATTTTTTTTTTTGATTATGTCTCTCCATGATTTCCAAGTGGGAGAACTTGCAAAATAGCAGGGTGTTCAAATACTTATTTTCTGCACTGTATGTGTGTATATATATATATATATATATATATATATATATATATATATATATATATATATATATATATATATATATCAATAAATAAAAGAAATAAAACAATATAAGAAAGAAAAGCAATATTTGAGTGGTTTAGGAGAAAAATAACATAAACACAAAATAATCATTTTAGTAACTCCATCACAGCACCATTAGCTGTGATTGGTAGTGATTGATATACATGATTTAATCGCCCATTTATTTTGGTTTGGTTGATGTATGGAGTTTTGGGTTCCCATCCTAAAGGTGCTGGAAAACACATACTATAATTTCACCATTTCACCATTTATCTAAATCTAAATGTTAGATCGTCTGTCCCTCCTTCAGCCTTGGTGAGTGGGTATGTGCACCCCTATTTTCATTTAAATTAAAATATATGGCATTCAAAGGGAAATGTCTATCTTTTTAACAGGCATAAGTTTAAAGGAGTTGGAAAGGTAAAAAAAAAATCCCTAACTAGCTTCCTTTACCTTAGTGCAGTCCTTCTTCACTTACCTCATCCTTCGATTTTGCTTTGTGAGAGCTGCTGTGGGACCCCAGAAGAAGAGGCTCAGGGCCACTCTGTGCAAAATGAGCTGCACAGTAGAAGTAAGTATGACGTAAGTAAGTTATTTAAAAGAAAAAAGGAAAGGAACCTTTACAACCACTTTAAACTGATTGTGGACCACATCCCTGATACATAGAATCAGAACATGAATTCCTCAGATTAGGACTTTAAACCGGGCCACAAACAGTTTGATAGTAAAAAAGTACCTTTGTCAGAAAAAGCCCACGGTTAAATGAAATTATAAAAAGAAAATATTTGCAGAGGTAAAAGTTGTCCAGAACAGTGCCCATCCCTCCCTTCGAAGATTCGGCTCTCATTGATTTCAGTGGAGTTTGGATATAACTATATAGTTTATCATAACTTCTTTGAAGTTTATAGAGCCCTGCTTGATCCAAACCTAGCGCATCCCTATTACAGATGTCAAACTCACTGGCCTGTAGTTGCAAGCTTCTTCCTTACTACTACTGTCTGCCAGTCATGTGGAACTTCAGTTAACAAATCTTGATGACAAAGATCGGTAAATTGTCCAGCAATAAACCTTGAAGTTCTCTTAAGCCTTGTTCACACGGGCTGAATGTTGGGAGACATCGGCTGGTTAAAAAAAATGGACAAAATTTGGCCAGTGTGTATATCAGTCTGTCCGACAGAAGCCGACCATTTGGCCAGCTTCTGCCAGACGAGCATGCTGGACAACCAGCAGCTGACCGACTCCAGATCAGCGCTCTCAGCCAATGGCAAAGAGCGCTGATTGGATTGTTCTGGTGGGGGGTCCCCCTGTCAGAACACAACAGCTCAGCGGAGGAGATCGCTGTACTAACCTCAGATGGTTAGTACATCAGCTCTGACTGGTGGTTGTAGTGTGGGCAAGGTATTAGGCTGCGTATACAGTGGGTTGAATGAAAGAAAACGGATGTGTGATGGAAGGATCACTCCCTTTGAGCTTATGTATTCTTATGTATTTGTTAAACAGACAGTGGTACGCATGTACTGGCAGATTTTGGAACGTGTGCTGGGCTTAAGAGTGCTGGGATAAACATTATCAGGACCTATTATGTACAAGCTAGTTCATCTGCTATCTCTGCCTCTACAGTAGAAACCATAAAGATTTGTTAACAGAAGTCACCACTACAATCCTCCAACTTGTTTTTGCTAATTTCACTTAATTTTGAGAAGACGAAGGAAACCATTGTTTAAATGGTTTGTTACATCCAGGATTTTCTTCAAGATAAGTATTTTACACAGGTACTTCAGGTTAATTAAGGGACAAATGATCAGTAGAAAAGCATGGAAAATTGGGTTATATGACTTCCTTCAGGAGGAAAGGGACACTTACAAACTGTCAGGATAAGCATGCGCATTAGTAGACAAGCTGGCTGCTCTGAGCAGACTTCTGTGCATCGTAATATGCTAATTTACATTCCTTCTCGTAGACATAGGAATTGGGCACATGCTAATATTCACATGCACAAATCTTCTTGCGCACACAAATGTGCACATAAACAGGCACAATGGCATGCTCGTGTGACAGACTGTAGCACCAAATGGGCTATTTATACAGAGCCAGTGCTTAGGTTCAGTGCTGCTTTGTCTTCAGCCTTCTGTGTCCTCAGAATCTGTGATCCTGTATCACAATTCCAGTTGCTGACTACTCCCTGAACTCTGCCTGTATTGACCTTGGCTTGCACTCTGACCACCGCTTCTGCCTGCTCCATTTGCCACTGCTCCACTGATCATCTCCTGACCCGGCTTGTACCTTGACCACACTTTTGCCTGTGCTCCTGTACCTGATCTGTCTTGCCAGTGCATGACCCGGCCTGCCCGACTCTGCTATTTCTCTGGCTGTCACCTGGATTTAACCTGCATACCCACTGTCTTCTATCAATATATGCCTTGTTTGCCTGCTATTGCCAGTACCAGCCTGTTTGGATCCGCTGCTCACCAGATGTCACAGAGCCTGCCTGCTTCTTTGAAGACCTCTGACAACTACCCCTGCCTGACGTAGACACCTGCTCTGCTAGCAAGACTTACAGGCACTTGTGTCACTCTGCACTTCTGTGCCTTCTGTTCACACTATCAGAGTCAGAAGTGTTAGAGAGGTCTTCCCCATCATATCCGGCTCTGCTACATGGTGTGTGATACAAACAAGCCATTGGCCAGTCCAGTATAGCCCCTCCCACAACTATCAGTTTTGTAGAGAAGCAGTAGTATATCACTAACAGTGGTGAGACCTGTGTGAACTTCAAGAAATAGATATAGGGCCCATTCACACCAGAACACAGTGCATTATATGAACAACAATGGGCTGTAAAAACTGGAATGTGCAGGACCACACAATAATGCGTGTTACAATGTGAGCTGACCCTACTGGTAAATACAAAAATTCTGTTTTCTTTATCATTAAAAGACCATAAGCGTGCGCAGGGGGTGTGCCAGGTTGGCACTCCCTAATCATAATGAGCCGTTCCAATTCCCTCTACTACCCAGGCTTCCCCAGTGTTGGCCCCTCAGGGGGATGTTTCAGGATGGAGAGTGGGGGAAGGGCTTAGTAAATGTCACTTACTGGCACCTTCCTTTTTTAAATGAACACAGTGTTCATTCATAACTGAAGTATAGTAAACTGTGTTCTATGCTTCAGTTTGTGAATGAACAGGAAGCCGCTCAGCACAGAGCACTTCCCATTCATTCACTGTCCAGTGCAGCTGAGGCTGCAGAGAAAGACATCTGTGTTTGAGCTTTGGGGGTGCACACTCTAATGCAATAGGCTGCACACGCCAGGCCAGGACTGGCCATAGGGCTGCATGTTTTAGGAAGAGCGGCCTCTTGATGACTGGGAGTGGAGGTTAGGATTCATTGTGTCAAAAAATCGACACTAAATATAGTAATGGAAAGGTCAAGCTATTACTACAGGATGTAAATACCCACATAATCCCTATGGGCCAGATTCAGCAACACTTGCGCTGGAGTAATTCGATATGCGCCGCGTAACTGTGAAGATGCGCCGTCGTTTCTATGTGGCCGTACCCACCAAACTAGATGCGCCCAATAACGGGCTATTTCTGACCGGCGCCAGATTTCCGACGCCAGAGTATCGTCAGCGCTTAATTTCGCTTGGCGCATCAGTCGCGCCTATTGATTTCCCCTGCAAATATGCAAATGAGGGAGATTTCCCAATTCACGAACGGATTGGCACCATACGCTGGCTACATGCGCCGCGCATATGTCGTCCGTCCGGCGCAAAGTTATTTCTACAAAAGGCTGCTTTATCTTTACTCCAGACGGTCACAGGTCAGCAGGAGAGCAGCTACAGCAGCGTTACCGACGAAACTAGCAAGGTGAGCACCCACACTTGCAA
The DNA here is from genome assembly GCA_029574335.1 of Rana kukunoris. Classification (NCBI taxonomy): domain Eukaryota; kingdom Metazoa; phylum Chordata; class Amphibia; order Anura; family Ranidae; genus Rana; species Rana kukunoris. Next base: position 383,495,169 of record CM056049.1, on the reverse strand, counting down.
GGACAACACCTCTGTGTGCCAACATGCCAGGGGCAATCGTGGTCCTAGAACTACTGATGGGTCCCCCGGAACGAAGGAGGCGGGCACGTGAGAGGATATACCGCACGCGCATGAGCCTCTTTGGCATGGGGGATGAGGAGGTGTATCGCCTCTTCAGATTCAGCCCAGATGCAATACTTGAACTAACCACAACCCTGCAGGGTGACATCACCAGCAAGACACACCGCTCACAAGCAGTGCAGCCACTGGTGAAGGTCCTGGCAACACTTCATTTCCTAGCAAGTGGATCATTCCAGCGTACAAGTGGAGTGGTGGCTGGGATGTCACAGTCCTCCATGAGCAGATGTGTGCACCAGGTTGTCCCTGCAATCCTCAGACGCATGTCCAACCAGTTCATCAGACCAACCACTGAGGACCTGCGGCTGAAGGCAATGACAGATTTCTACAACATTGCCAGATTCCCACGCACTGTGGGGGCCATTGATTGCACACATGTGACACTCCAGCCCCCCAGTGCCACAGAGCACATATACCGCAATCGGAAGCATTGGCATTCCATCAACGTACAGGTGATAGCCGATGCCCAACGCCTCATATGGCACGTCCGTGCCAAACACCCCGGATCCAGCCATGACAGCTTCATATACAATCAGAGTTCCATCCCAGCAGAATTCGACCAGAACATGTATGGGGACAGCTGGCTGGTTGGTGAGTGACATGGGTGGCAGGTATGACTATCCCCTCCTGTGATGCACAACAGAAGTCGCACATGCATGACTAACATCCTCCTGTCTTTTCCCTTCCAGGTGACTCTGCATATGCACTGGGACCCCATCTAATGACTCCTTTCCGGAACCCCCAAACCAGAGGAGAGAGAAAATACAATGAAGCACACATCAAAACCCGTGCAGTGGTGGAGCAAACATTTGGGCTCCTGAAGTCCCGTTTCCGCTGCCTGGATAAGTCCGGGGGGACCCTATTGTATTCCCCTACCTTTGTGTGTCAGATCATCGGTGCATGTTGCATTCTGCACAACTTTGCTATGAGAAAAGGCCTGCATATTGACATACGTGATGACCTGACCCCCGACCCACACAGTCCCCACCTGCCAGAGGAGACCCAGTCTGCTGATGGAAGAGCAGTCAGGAGGGTCCTCGCCGTAGGCATCTTTGGACACTAAACCAAAACATTAATCACACAGACAATGCACGCGTGTACACCACTGATGTCCCTAGATCACACACACCACATGCACATCGCATTGGATTAGCCCAAGTCCAGCATGTAGGACTTGGGAGCAGCAATGCCAGCGTCAAGGCCCCAATGATGTCACTGTCCATTCATACACCTTTCACACGTCATTCATACAGCTGTGGGGTTAACTTCACCACCACGGCCGAGGGTGACACCCCTTACTGGCAGGAGTGCCACTCTCTCACATTCACACACCATTCACACTGCAACGTGTGCAGTATCAAAAATAAAAATCTCATAACCTGAGTATAAATCATAAATCAAAAATAAAAAAATCATCGGGGATGCCGGGGGCTCCTTCTTGCCGAACCTCTCTGGCTCCTCAGTTGCCTGGATGGAGTGGGTGGGGGTGGGGGGGCATCTGGAGGTGGCTGATCCCCGGGTGGGCCACTCCTGGCAGGTGTGGCCTGCATGCCCTCCAAGGCCATGGCTATCCGGCCGAGCAAATTGTTTGTCTGGCCCTGCATCCTCAGCTGCTGGGCCTGCATCCTGAGCTGCCGGGTCACTTGGTAGTGCTGGGCCCGCCGACTCAGCCTCCCCTGGTCCCGAATGGCAGCACTGTTGGCCTGGATGGCTGCAGTGAGGTGCCTAATATCCCCCTGCACCTCCCCCAAACTGGTCACCACTGCAGCGCAGTTGCAACTTACATCCTGGACTGCGTTGCTTATCTGGGCAACGGAGCCCAGGCTGTCAGCCACTTTCTCTAAGTGCCCAACTAGTTCCCCCATTTGTTGAGTCTGTCTGGCGTGATCCCTCGCCAACTGGCCCTGGACAACATCCGACACCCCCCTGGTCTTCTGGGTCGCCTTCCTGGGGGCAGAAGATGGTTGTCCCCGGGGGGATGGAGTCGCCCTTGAGGGGCTTCCAAGGATGTGGGAGGGGATGACAGACGGCCCAGGAGAAGGGGAGGAGACCTCCAAAACTAAAGAAAAGTCCTGCTCTGCCACAGCAGGATCCTCCACAACCACCTCGGCAGGTGTGGTGTGGCCACTCTCCTCCTCCACCTCGGTGTCTTCACCACCCAGGGGCTCGGGCACACGATGGTGTTGGGGGGATGGGGTGGAATGGACACTGACAGATGATGGCCCAGCTCCGTCATCTGTGGATGACACAAAGCAGACAAATGTTGGTGGTCCCACACACTTGGCACATGTACCCTCCCCCCCCCCCAAATGCAACACATCAAATAGGGGATAAAAAACACTTACCTGTCCTGGAGCCTTCCTCCATGGAGTCATAGCCAGGGACCCCCTCCACCTGCTCCCTCTCCAGGCAGCGAGAGACCACCTCCTCCTCCTCGGTCAGGGTGACCGGACATGGGGGACCACCACCTGTGCCCCTCTCATGCCTCCTGATGGTGGCCACCTTGCCCCTGACCTTGCGCCGCAGATCATTTATTTTCTTCTGAATGTCAGAAGCAGTCCGGGTGGAGTACCCCAAAATATTGACCCGGCCAGCAATGGTGTCCAGGATGCCCTGCTTCCTCTCCCGGCTGGTCTTACGGCTCTTTTTCCCATGGAGAAAATGATTAAAAGTCTCCATCGCGGATATGATCACTGAGACCTCCTGTGAATTAAAGTTCAGGTTCCTCCTCTCTCTGGGGGTAGCGGGAGCAGCCATCACAGCACAAAAGTATCTTCCCTGGGGTGGGGGGAAACGGATATACTTTTGCGCCGGAATGGCGTTTCCGCCTGCGCTTTTAAGCGCCCAACGGAAGGCATTGCGCTGACGTTTCCCGGGAAGTGGTGCCGACAGAAGTTGTGAGCATGCGCACAAGGGGGCGAGTGGAGCCGCACTCACTGCGCATGCTCCGTGGATGATGCGCTGAACGTAAGCCTCTCCGCTGGGCTCCGCCCATCATTTACATATGATCACACCCACTTCCACTTGCGTCGGGTTACGCCAGCGCATTATCGTTACTCTGGCGCAAGTTTACGCGCAACTGCTATGTGAATAACAGTACTTGCGCTGAAAGGGTCGTCAGAGTAACGTAAATGAGAAGCGTTACTCCAGAGCAAAGATGCTCCCATCTACCTGAATCTGGCCCTATGTATCAATAAAATAAAATATACCATATACACTCGAGTATAAGCCGACTCAAGTATAAGACAAGGTACCTAATTTTACCTAAAAAAACTGGGAAAACATATTGACTCGAGTGAGAATGCAGCAGCTACTGTAAGCGGAAAAGAAGGTCAACAATGCCCATTTCACTGTGCCCATTGCAACTTCATTGTGCCAACCTCACTGTGCCCATTGCAACCTCACTGTGCTCATTGCAGCCTCACTGTGCCCGAGTTAGTGTACCTGAAATTGACAGGCTGCGGGCATCCATTCATTGTTTAAAAATCCGGGTTTCCTCCAGGTCCCTTCCATGATAGGCGTTTCTCAGCAGACACAGTTCCGCCTATCACAGACTTTCTCTCATCCTCGGACTCAGTTTCCCAGCAGACACTGTGTTCAGTTTTCCGGCAATCACGGACGTCCTCTTGTCCAAGGGTGAAAAGGCGTCCGTGATTGACGGAACACTGAACACACTGTCTACTTGGAAACTGAGTCTGAGGATGAGAGAACATTCGTGATAGGCGGAACTGTGTCTGCTGAGAAACGCCTATCACAGAAGGGACAATGAGGAGACCGCGACTTTTAAACAACGGACACCCGCAGCCTGTCAATAATTTCAAGTACACTGACTCGAGTATAAGCCAAAAGGAGGTATTTTCAGCCTTAAAAAAGGGCTAAAAAATATCGGCTTAAACTCGAGTATATACGGTATATAAGGCACCGGGAAGTGGGCGAAAAGGTAAGGAGAAAAGTGTCATCAATTGAGTCATGAAATTCCTACATACCTCCACCTGTATCATTGGTATTTGTCTGGCAAGTCTGTCGTAACCACCAAGCAGTCCTATGGCTTCATGCTGAATGCCTGGGATGCAGGTAAATATACCTGTGTGCAGCCTAAAATCAACCAATAGCACCGCTGTGCGATTAGTATCAGCTAGGCAAAAGTGTGAGGACAGCGTCGCAATGACACCGAGAGGTGAAGTCGCATGCCGTGTCACTGCCCCATCGACGCACATGCGGCATACCCGTCTGTCCCTCACAGTGGGACACAAACAGGAAGGAGTCTGTGGTGGACCGTGGCTCCCAGTGGCCAAAAGGTGTCCAAAGTGAACCCCCAAAGGGGAATCATCAGGGGACCCTCGTGCGTCGGGCAGTGGGGAAGAGCTGTCAGACTCCCCCAGCGGCACCTCTCCCCAGGTGGAGCTGCAGCCGATTTCTCTCTGCTCTGGGATAATAGGGGACTAAGGAAGTAACTAACATAGTAGGTTAGGAAGATGGTAGCTGTAATAAACCAAATAAAATACCATGGTGAATGGTGTGACTATTATCCAGAGTGCCCATGTCCTGGTCGAAGGGAAGGTAAGAAGAAAGAAATGTGTGGTCCTCAACAGGATGGTTTAAATATTGTCAGGGTAACCTCCTATCTTCACTTCCGTGTTTGCAAACGAGGGGTGATGCCTTCCCTCATTTGTGAATGCTGAGGTGACATTGGGAGTAACATATACTGTAGGTTAAGTATATATTATTACCTCATATAGTAGTAGTGGTGAGAGTAGACAAACACCAAGGTTCCCACACCTTTTTATATTTGTTAGGGCAAACTTTGTGCTCAAAAATAAGCTTTTCATAAGGTAGTATCTGGTTCACCATCTGAATTCATTGCTGTGTAGATGGAGGAGCAGATTGATTCCGTTTAATCGCAATAGCCTTAAAGCCAGAAACAGTGTTTTCCTCAGCAGTACTCTAGTATATTTTGGCCATTGTTCATCGTCTTCCAATCTTAGTGAATGGCCGCATGTTTTTTTAAATTCCCTTTCACTAAATAGTTTTTTCCCTATGCTAGGGTCGCCAGTAGACACATGCACTGCTGAAAAATGTGTTCGATTTTGTTTCATTTTAATTTATTTTTGCACTGGCCAATATCTATATTAATTATGCTCGTAAAGTATTCCCATTTTTCCCCTGTATTCTTTGTTCTTAGGATTTAAGAGCACAGTTTAGGGAAGTTGATGCTTTTGAAATTCAGTGTCTTTGTATTACCCTTGTGTTTCCTATATCTGTGATTTATATAGGAACTAATTGACCTACGGTCACTGTTTCCTAAGTTGCCCCGTATTTCTACATCCGCAATCAGGTCTGAATTTGTTAGTCATTAGTAGGTCTAGTAAGGCATTGGTTTCTTGTTGGTGCATTCACCATCTGACCCATGAAGTTGTCCTGCAAGACATTTAGGAAATGGCAAGTTAAAATACCTCATTATAATGACATTTCCCATCCTTGCTGCAATTCCAAGCTGTGTTAGGAGGTCCCCCTTCCCTATCTCCCTCTGGTTAGGGGGCCTATAGTATACACCCATTATTACTTTTTCCTTAGTTTCCTCCCTTTGGAACTCCACATCCACCTCCTCCCCAAGCTTCATTAGTGCTATCATCCCTCACGTTTACTTGCACATCATTCCTGAAATACCTTTCCTGACGCATTCATGGCAGCACAGACTGGGTTGTGACTCCGCCCCCACAACCTGACAGGATTGATTAGCTATAAATTTGAAGGGGAGACGGCCTGCACCATTCTCTTTTTTATCCTCACCTGACAGATTGGATGAACAAGCAAGCATGCCTCTTACCGCAAATCGCCCCAGCAGGTTCAACCTCTCCTGTTTGGAAGTCCCTCCTGTACAGTCTCTAAAGGAGCTTCTATGGAGGGAACCCCGTTCTGGTGGTCTCAGGGGTGCAAACAGCAAGTACTGGCAATGTGACAAGCTTAAAGAAGCTTAACATTTTTTGCAGTGGTCTCCACTTCTATGTCTCTTTGCTCCACATTGTACCTATATTTCCTCCTTACTATTTTGCAAGCAGCAAGTACTGGCAATGTGACAAGCTTTAAAGAAGCTTAAAATGTTTGCAGTGGTCTCCACTTCTATGTCTATTGGCTCATTATGGTCCACATTGTACCTATATTTCCTCCTTACTATTTTGCAAACAGCAAGTACTGGCAATGTGACAAGCTTTAAAGAAGCTTAAAATGTTTGCATTGGTCTCCACTTCTATGTCTCTTGGTCCATTATGGTCCACATTGTACCTATATTTCCTCCTTACTATTTTAGACCAAAACTATAACCTTTTCTGAGTGTTTTACTTTTCTCAGTGTGTGTGCGCCGTCGCTCCTGTCCGTCGCTCTGTGCATGCGTGCAACAAGGTGATGACGCCGGCAGCTCCCTCTGCCCTCACCCAAGATGGCGCCAGAACGTTCGGACCGCTTCTGCGCATGCGCGTGTGTGTCTTCAGCGCCACAATAGCAGCGGCAAATTTAAAAGCACAGCACACTCTGCTATAGGGTTACAGACGGCTGCTCTGCAGAGATTGATTACATTTAAACACAGGTTTTTTCTCCCTGGCAGGATTCTTTGGCTCTTTTTTCCTATAGTGCTCCTTTTATTTCTGCCCTATTTTAGTAGTACTGTTTTATCTTCTCCAGACTGTCCTCAAGACTGTATCCTCTGCACCCTTCATAGAGACCACTGCCCTCGCAGACCACCATCAGCTAGGTATAGAGGCCATCCAGAAAAGGTAAGTAGAGAAAAGACAAAAAAGAGAGCCTGACCACCAACGCTGCATTCTTTGGCAGCCCTACCAGTTCAAGAGACGCAAGCTCGCGGCATAGAGGGAGATCAAGTCATGCATCCAGTGGCAGAAGGTCACGCAGAAGTCACTCAAGATCACCCTACTGCTATCATCGCTCAAGACGTAGCTGCTTGCGTCATAGCCACTCCCGTCCAGTCTCACCGCAGACAATCATCATCATCTCACCATGATCGGAACTACCATACCCATCCCGCAGCAAACGCTTGCTGGGTATGCGGGGCTCCAGCATTGCCAGGAAAATTGGCTTGCCGTTCTTGCTTTAACAAAGCAACCAAGGAGAAGGAGCCAGACGCCAGAGTAGCGACAGAGTCGCACGCAGGGCCGGCCTTTGGGGTGTGCGGCCAGTGCGATCGCACAGGGCGCCATAGCAACATGGGCGCCTGGTAGGGTGACCACGTGTCCCGGATTGACCGGGACTGTCCCTTAATTAATACTTGTGTCCCGTGTCCCGGGCACACTCATTACGGGACAATACAGTCCTATTTTAGGGGGCATTAGATCGCCCCAGGCCAATTCCGGGACTCTGTATTATACAGAGTCCCGGAATTGGCCTGGGCGATCTAATGCCCCCTAAAATAGCCTTTGCATGCATCATCTCTGTCTCAGCCTGTGGTGGACCCCTAGCTGACAGAGAGAGAGACCCCTTTTTACTTTATTCACCACCGCTGGCTCAGTGCCCAAACTGGTTGCTACTGATGCCGCTTGGCGTGTAGCAACCAGTGACGTCAGAGCAGGAGAGAGCAGAGACCTATCACAGCGGAGGAGATTTAACTTCCTCCTCCGCGCCTTCTGTTCAGCTCCACCCACCTCCTCGTGTATGTACTGGAGTCCAGCCAGGCAGCGGCATGCAGAAGAAACATCAGACTGAGACAGACTGCAGTGTACAGAGGAAACGAAACTAAGGCAAGTGACATGCAAAGCACTGACCAGCATTAAAGATCCATCCACGTTAAAATCCTGTCAGCTCTCTCCCAGCAGTCAGAGTTCAGCACTTCTAGTGTGTGTCTGCACAGTACACATCAGAGGCTTGCTCCAGGCTGAGGAAGCAGATAAGGGTCGGCAGATAAGGGTCGGCACTCGGCAGGAGAGGACAATGACAGATTACACCCTGCATGGAAGGAGGAAACATCCCTAGATATCAGGGCAGGGTTCATGCTGGGACTTGTAATCCTTCATTTTTGGGGATATGACTCCTCCCCAAAAGTGAAGAACTACAGGTCCCAGCATGAACCCCTCAGAACTGAAGATGTTTCCCTCATCCCTGCACACATGATAACTCCTCACACCCAGACCTGTCCAGCTGCTCAATGTCTCTTCTCTCCCACTACTTGTTTGCCTCTCACTGCAGCAGCCCCCTCCCCCTCCTCCTTCAACCTCAGCCTTTCATGTTCTGCCACCTTTTCACCTACCCCTCTGTGTACCAAGCAATCCTCTCAGTAGTGGCTCATCTGCAACTATCACAACCTCAGAATCCTGCCAGCATCCATTCATTGCGCCTTCAAACTGCCAGAAATGTTTTAGTTACTCCACTACAGGTGGCGCCATTGCAACCCAGCCTCATACTCCAGGGGGTCCATGCAGCTCCCCTCTAAACCTGGATAAGAGGGGCGGCATATAAAATAACTGATGCCCTCCATGTTCTTCTTGCAGACACTGAATGCCTGCAGGAAGTAAAGGAGGAAAAGCGGGCATTCAGTGGCTGCAAGAAGAACATGGAGGGCATCAGTTCCTCTATATGCCGCCCCTCTTATCCAGTTTCCTTCTGCTGCCCACAGGTCCCTCAACACTCTCCTGGCCCCTCTGCGATCTTCCCCAGTAACTTCTCTGCTCTGTCCACCCCACCCCCCATTCTCCCCCCCTGCTGTCCTCTGGTCCACCCTGTGCTGTTTTCCAGTCCCTCCTGTGCCGTGCTCTGGTCCCCCTGTGCTGTTCTTCAGTCCCCCACCATGTGCTGTTTCTTCAGTCCCCCCCCCCCTCCTGTGCTGTGTCTTGGTCCCACCTGTGCTGTTCTCCAGTCCCCCACCATGTGCTGTTCTTCAGTCCCCCCTCCCGTGCTGTCCTCTGGTCCCACCTGTGCTGTTCTTCAGTCCCCCCCTCCTGTGCTGTCCTCTGGTCCCACCTGTGCTGTTCTCCAGTCCCCCACCATGTGCTGTTCTTCAGTCCCCCCTCCCGTGCTGTCCTCTGGTCCCACCTGTGCTGTTCTTCAGTCCCCCCTCCTGTGCTGTTCCTGATTTGAACAAACTGTCCCTCATTTAGGGCATTGTCCCTCTGCCCCTCTGTCCCTCTTTGTTTGTCCCTAAAGGAGCCAATATCAAAGAATAGTAGTGGTAAAAAAAAACTGTTTTTTTTTGTTTATAATTCTCCTACATGTTTTTGCTAATAGGTGTCCCCTCATTCCCATCTCAGAAAGTTGGGAGGTATGCCTCTCCATCCCATGGTCCCCCTGTCCATCCCACAGTCCCCCCGTCCATCCTACTGCCACTCTGACTACTCTGTGGCCCCTCTGACCACTCAGTTGTTCTTCTTGATGCCTAGGGCCCACTTTTGATCTTGCGCATGGGCCGCTGATTTCATACGCCCCTTCCCAAAAATCTGCCAAAAAATTGGGGGGGGGGGGGTGAGTGTTGTCCCTGAATGGCAGTTTGGAAATGTGGTCACCCTAGCGCCTGGCGACCGCACAGATTCTTTAATTCGCCTCGTATTAAGTAGGGGTGGGGGGGGGGGGGCGTGCCGCACACGGGGTGTGTCAGGCCGGCGCCCCCCCCGCGACTGAAGAGGACCTTGCTGGGTAGCATGGCGTGGTGCCGGGTGCCTGGCTTTGCAGGGGGGGTGCCGTGCAAGCCGCTTCCCAGCCCGGGACCTGGCCGCAGTGATCCCCCTTCTCCTTAGGCAGCTCCGCGGTCTGAGTCTCGGCTGCCTGTGACTGTCTCAGTCACGCAGCCGAGCAGTGAAGCCGCCTCCCCCTCCTCCTTGTCTGTACTGTGCTGTGTGTGCAGCACGCGGCAAGCAGATTATCTGCTTGCTTTACAGGTCTGAAGGGGGGTTCTATCTGTATTGTGGGGTGGGGGGTTCTTTATTTTAGGGGGGTCTGCACTGTAGGGGTTGATCTGTATTGTAGGGGGGGGGGTTCTGTATTGTGGGGGGATTCTTTATTGTAGGGGTCTGCACTGTAGGGGTGGTCTATTGTAGGGGGGTTCTGTATTTTGTAGGGGTGAATCTGTATTGTAGAGGGGGTTCTGTATTGTAAGGAGAGATCTGTATTGTAGGGGAGGGGTATGCACTGTACGGGGGTCTGCGTAACATGCAGGGGGTCCAGAACTGTTAGGGGGGTGTCTGTGTAAAATACAGGTGTCCGGGGTGTGTAATGTAAAGGAAACCAGTGGTGCGGGGTGCTGTGTAATGTAAAGGAGTCCAGAGATGCAGGGTGCTGTGTAATGTAAAGGGGTCCAGAGCTGTGGGGTGCTGTGTAATGTAAGGGGCCCAGTGGTGCAAGGTGCTGTGTAGTGTAAAGGGGTCCAGAGCTGTGGGGTGCTGTGTAATGTAAGGGGCCCAGTGGTGCAAGGTGCTGTGTAGTGTAAAGGGTCCAGAGGTGCAGGGTGCTGTGTAATGTAAAGGGGCCCAGAGGTGCAGGGTGCTGTGTAATGTAAAGGGGTCCAGAGATGCAGCGTGCAGTGTAACGTAAAAGGGTCCAAAAATGCAGGGTGATGTGTAATGCAAAGGGGTCCAGAGATGCAGAGTGCTGTGTAATGTAAGGAGCCCAGTGGTGCAGGTGCTGTGTGTAATGTAAAGGGGTCCATCCAGAGGTGCTGTGTAATGTAAAGGGGTCCAGAAGTGCAGGGGGCTTTGTAATGTAATGGGGTCCAGAGGTGCTGTGTAATGTAATGGGGTCCAGAGGTGCAGGGGGCTGTGTAATGTAATGGGGTCCAGAGGTGCAGGGTGCTGTGCAATGTAAAGGGGTCCAGAGGTGCAGAGTGCTGTGTAATGTAAAGGGGTCCATTGGTGCAGGGTTCCATGTAGTGTAATGGGGCCCAGAGGTGCAGGGTGCTGTGTAATGTAAAGGGGTCCAGAGATGCAGCGTGCAGTGTAACGTAAAAGGGTCCAAAAATGCAGGGTGATGTGTAATGCAAAGGGGTCCAGAGATGCAGAGTGTGCTGTGTAATGTAAGGAGCCCAGTGGTGCAAGGTGCTGTGTAATGTAAAGGGGTCCATCCAGAGGTGCTGTGTAATGTAAAGGGGTCCAGAAGTGCAGGGGGCTTTGTAATGTAATGGGGTCCAGAGGTGCTGTGTAATGTAATGGGGTCCAGAGGTGCAGGGGGCTGTGTAATGTAATGGGGTCCAGAGGTGCAGGGTGCTGTGCAATGTAAAGGGGTCCAGAGGTGCAGAGTGCTGTGTAATGTAAAGGGGTCCATTGGTGCAGGGTTCCATGTAGTGTAATGGGGCCCAGAGGTGCAGGGTGCTGTGTAAAGTAAAGGGGCCCAGAGGTGCAGGGTGCTGCGTAATAAAAGGGGTCCATTGGTGCAGGGTGCCGTGTAGTGTAATGGGGTCCAGAGGTGCAGGGTGCTGTGCAATGAAAAGGGTCCCAGAGGTGCAGAGTGCTGTGTAATGTAAAGGAGCCCAAAGGTGCAGGGTGCTGTGTAAAGAGGCCAGAGTTGCAGGGTGCTGTATAATGTAAAGGGGTCCAGAGGTGCAGGGTGCTGTGTAATGTAAAGGGGCCCAGAGGTGCAGGGTGCCGTGTAGTGTAATGGGGTCCAGAGGTGCAGGGTGCTGTGTAATATAAAGGGGCCCAGTGATGCAGGGTGCTGTGTAATGTAAAGGGGCCCAGAGGTGCTGTGTAATGTAAAGGGGTCCAGAGGTGCAGGGTGCTGTGTAATGTAAAGGGGTCCAGTGATGCAGGGTGCTGTGAAATGTAAAGGGGGCCAGTGATGCAGGGTGCTGTGAAATGTAAAGGGGGCCAGTGATGCAGGGTGCTGTGTAATGTAAAGGGGCAGTGATGCAGGGTGCTGTGTAATGTAAAGGGGCAGTGATGCAGGGTGCTGTGTAATGTAAAGGGGGCCAGTGATGCAGGGTGCTGTGTAATGTAAAGGGGGCCAGTGATGCAGGGTGCTGTGTAATGTAAAGGGGGCCAGTGATGCATGCAGGGTGCTGTGTAATGTAAAGGGGGCCAGTGATGCAGGGTGTTGTGTAATGTAAAAGGGCCAGTGATGCAGGGTGCTGTGTAATGTAAAGGGGTCCAGAGCTGTGGGGTGCTGTGTAATGTAAAGGGGTCCAGAGGTGCAGTTGTGGAGAGGGGTACACAGTAGTGACAGAGATATTGAAGGATGCAGGGGGCACAATGGGGTGTTTTTACATTTTATGGGGGGGGGGGGGCAGATATAGGTGCCAAATGCTCTAGGTACACCTGGCAGGCCACAGGCGGATTCTACCGGAAAGTCGGCGTGGGTGACTGTCCTTGCCTTGCTATGAGGAGCTCATATGCCATGCGCACTGAGAAGACAAAGGAGGGCAAGAATCCACAGAAGCAGGCAGCGGATGTAAAAACATTTTTCTGTAAGTAAATTATTTTTTTATAAATGCAGTGTACTGCTTAATGTCAGTTTTTGTATTTTCTTTTTTAAATAAGGTGTTTCTTAAAGGAACAGTAAATACACAAGTTAAAAAAGACTTTATTGTAATTATGTTTGATAGTAAATTTACAGGTAGTGGTATTATACCGTGTGATTTACTTTATTTGTGGCGTTATTAGAGAGTGTGATTTGCAGTATAGGTGGCGTTATTATAGTGTGTGAATAAAAGTTGTATTTTTATCATAGCTTGTAATCTTTTTTTTGGGAACTTAACAAAATGGAAGGCTTTAAATGGAGGCGGTATTGGAGAAATGGGTGTGGTTACTGAGGGATGTGGTTACTGAGGGGCGTGGTTACTGAGGGGCGTGGATACCAAGGGGCGTGGTCACTAGGGGGCGCTGTAAATCTTTCTCGCACAGGGCGCCTAAAGGCCTAAGGCCGGCCCTGGTCGCACGAGAGTAAATTTTGGGAACTACGGCTCCGCCAATAAACGATCCTACTCCAAGCACTTCACCGGTACCCTGTCACTACATACAAGCTTCAGAAACCCTCTCTGAAAATGAGGAGCGCAAGGCGGCATCAGGGTTCCCTTCTGCTTAGTCGAACCGATTGCTCGCTCAGTCAAAGAAGCATTTAGCTGGAAGGAAGGTGAGACAGAACCGCAGAAGGTTTGGAAGTATTTTCCAGAACTGAAGAGGGATCCTGAATTATTTCCCTTCATAAAGGAACTGGTATACCTCAAAAAAGATGAGTGGGAGAGATCGGATAAATGATGCGACTTGACAGACACGTTACCCTGCCGAGCGCAGATGCAGTTACCTTCCGGGATGTACTTGATCGCAAAATCGATCCTGATTTAAAAATCTTACTCCACGGCAGGAGGCGCTTGTAGACTGGCTAACACCACTGCCGCAGTAGCCAAAAGCCATCTCTGCATGGACGGCTAACATTGAGAACTCCCTCCTAGATGCTTGGTCCAGGAGAAAATAATTTCCTCCCTACAGGAGATTAAATTAGCAGGCAGCTTCATGGCCGGAGCATCAGTTGGCATCATTAGATCCTCAGCAAGGTCTATGCTAGCCTTGGTTATGGCCAGAAGGGCTTTATGGCTGAAGCCCTAGATCAGGGATCCTCAAACTATGGCCCTCCAGCTGTTGCAGAACTACACATCCCATGAGGCATTGCAAAACTCTGACATTCACAAACATGACTAGGCATGATGGGAATTGTAGTTCCTGAACAACTGGAGGACCGTAGTTTGAAGACCCATGCACTAGATAGCTGATGAGGCATCAAAATCGAATCGAAACCTATTTGGCGAGCGTCAGGCTCAAGAACTTCGCTCAAATATGGTCAAGTCACTTATCAGATCCATTGACATTATCCACTATCAAGATTGGACACAAATGGAAATTCATGAGCACACTGCCGGAAAATTAATTCCAGCCTACCAATATACCGTCTTCCCCAGACAGAAGAAAGCTACTTCTGCTACTTCTGCAATCGTAGAGGTACCCTCGCACCAAAAGGGGAGGGGGTTCTATTCCCCTTTATTTTTGGTGTGAAAGAAAACGGGGGACTTGCGCCAAGCCCTAGACCTAAAGAGGCTCAACAAGAGGATCTAAATAGAAGCCTTCAAAATGGAAAGCCTTCACTCCATCCTATTGGCGGTGAACTGGAGACTGGATGTTATCGGTGGATTTATTGGACGCGTACCTTCATGTCCCGATCCATTCCGCCTTCCAAAAGTTTCTTCGGTTCTCAATCAGTCAGTGTCATTTCCAATTCCAATTCCGGTTCACCAAAGTTCCTACCTCTGATCGCACTTCTCAGAGAAAAGGGGATGCGAGTCCATCATTATCTGGACGACATATTGCTCCTGGCAGGGAATCAGGAAACCTTAACTCATCACCGGTGTTATTGCTCACGACCCAGCAAGACTACCGGGTGGCTAGTCAACTGAAAAAAAAGCAGTCTCTAGCCCACGCAAGTCATGGTGTTTCTAGGGGCAGAGTTGGATACCAGGCTGGAACGTGTACAACTCCCTCAGAAGAAGCTGAAACCCTTAGTCCAGAAGATGCAGAACCTGTTATCATCCAGACGCCTACCGGCCAGAGCCTACCTCAATATCCTGGGGTCCATGTCTGTGACCATACCCATGGTACAGTGGTCCCAGTGGCACATGCCAGTTCTACAGAATTATTTTCTCAGACAGTGGAACAGCTGGGTAAAACACTATGGTGGTGGACGCACTCATTCAACCTCAGGAAACTTAGACCGATAGTTCCCCCAAGTCCAGAAGTAGTAACATCGGATGCCAGCCAGAGGGGGTGGGGAACACATTATCGGGACCAAGCAGCCCAAGGCCAGTGGCACTTTCAAGCTCAGGGCATGGTGACAAATGTATTAGAACTCAGAGCAGCCTTCCAGGCTCTCATGACCTTTGCTCCTCCTCTGAAAGGAAAGAGTGTCCTTATCCGAATGGACAACAAGGTGGCAGTGTCGTACATCCAGAAACAAGGAGGAACCAGGAGTCTCACGCTTCTGCAGGAAGTTCACCCCATATTGGAATGGGCCCAAGTCCACCTGTCAGATCTCAGGGCAGTGTATGTCACGGCAGCACAACATTTGTTGGCCGACTATCTAAGCCGGAAGACACTGTAAAAACAACGAATGGTCCCTGAACCACCACGCATTCTCCCTTCTTACGAAGACCTGAGGAGTACCACAGGTCGACCTAGCAGCTACGCCAACATACACCAAATGTCAGAGGTTCCTGTCCAGAGCCCCCTTTCCATCAGCCAAAGGAACAGACTGCCTAGCCCACCCATAGAACTTCAAGCTGGGGTACATTTTCCCTCCAACTACTCTGATTGCGAGATTCCTGTCCCGGCTTCGGAAGTCCTCAGCCAGGGTTATAGCAGTAATACCGTTCTGGCCGAGGAGGCCACGGTTTACGACCTTGTTACAACTCAGTACGCAGCCTCCAATTCAGCTACCAATAACCAGGGATCTCCTATATCAAGGACAATTTTTCCATCCAGCCCAGAGAAGCTGCATCTGGCAGCATGGAAGTTGAGAGGATTAGGTTAAGGGAACAAGGATGCTCCCAGGAAGTAATATCGACCCTAATGCAGCTAGAAAAAGCTCCTCTAATACCACCTACACTAGAATCTGGGAGAGGTTAGTTTAAATGTCACAACTAAGAGATTGGAATCCTATCTCACCAGAACCATCTCAAATTCTTGAATTTCTTCAGTCAGGGTTTTTTTTTTTTCTCAAACAAAGGTTTTTATTGAGCAAATTTAAGAAAGAAAACAGCTTACAAAACTCCAGAGCATAATCATAATTGACTTTCCATGGGAGAGTACACACATAGCATAGCATGACACTTCATCAAAAGCCACTCAGTGTGGTAAATAGCCCTACAACCCTCCACCCCCTCCTGCGAACATATTCGAGTATCAGTCAGGGTTTAACAAGGGTCTGAGCTCGGGTACCCTGAAGGTGCAAGTATCCGCTCTTTTTGCCAAGACTGTTACTAGATGGGCTCTTCACCCTCTGGTCACTCAATTTCTGAAGGCCTGCATGAAGATCGAATCACCTAGGAAGCCAGTTTTTCCAACATGGGATCTCTCAATAATTCTTGAGGCCTTTTCCAATCCACCCTTTTTTTTGTTTAGTTTAACTTGGTCTCACTGTGGAACCTTACTCTGAAGCTGGCTTTCCTTATTGCTATTACTTCAGCTAAAAGGATGTCGGAGATTCAAGCACTATGGCTACGGAACCCTATTTAGTGTTCTTCCCTAACAGAGTGGTACTGAAACCTTTAGACTGATTTAGACCAAAGGTAGCTTCCTCCTTTCATTATAACCAGGACATGTACTTGTGCCCTGCTGCATCTGAGCATAACCATGGGTTTCTAGCACATCGGTAACAAGGGTCAGGTATTTTATTAGGAACCTCTTAATCGTTCAAGCTAGCTGTCTAGGTGCCGCGGTTTTCTGCAGCATCATATTCTGAAACTGATTGACAGTGAGGCCTCCCCTTTGCCCTCATCTGTCCAACTCCTGTACGCCTCCTCACTAGTGTACCTTTTTTTGCATTTTGGGCCCCAACTTTATGGCTCCTGGCTAGCAATCAGGGACTGCTTGAACACTAGAAATATATTAAAGTGGTTGTAAAGGTTGTATGCCCTACCCCCCACGATTCAGTGCTGGAAAAAAGAGGTCAATGATGCCCTTCCATATAAAAAATTGATATATGTCCATAGAGGGTGTCCGCTTAAGTATGAGAAGGTCTGGGACAGATGGCTGATGGATGGTGAAACGTGTACGTAATAAACACATTGGATTATCTGAGTGACACAAAAGTATAATCCCAACGGGGGTGGAGCCAGCACACACTAAAAAAAGGGGTACAGAGAGGAAAGAGGAGGGGAGGGGGAACTAAAAAAAGGGGTGGAGCCAGCACACACTAAAAAAAGGGGTATCTCTCTGTACCCCTTTTTTTAGTGTGTGCTGGCTCCACCCCGTTGGGATTATACTTTTGTGTCACTCAGATAATCCAATGTGTTTATGTATGTATTACCTTTCTTTTGGCCACAATGGTTTATGTTGATTCTTGTACTGTGCATATACTGTTCAATAAAATTGTTTTTTCCAATAAAAAAAAAAAAGTGGTTGTAAAGGCAAAAAAGTTTTATCTTCATGCATTCAGATAAACAGCCTTGTGTGTAGCAGTCCTCCTTACATTTATCTGAGGTCCCTCTCTGTCCATGAGAGTCTCAGCTGTCAGAATCTCCCTCCTGATTGGCTGAGATACAGCAGTGGCACCGTTGGCTGTCACTGCTGTCAACTTCAGCTAGTCAATCAGGAAAGGGGCTAGGGTTCCATGTCTGAATGGACACGGAGCTGTGACTCAGCTCTAGTGCCTCAGCTCTAGTGCCCCCATAGCAAACTGCTTGCTGTAGGGGCACTGTACAGGAGGGCCCAGGATCACACAAAAGAGATCCTCAGTAGAGGAGGATCTGGGTGGCACTGTGCAAATCCACTGCAACAAAGCAGGCATTTTTATGGGGGGGGGGGGGGGATACACACAAACTTTACAATCACTTTAACTGCTAGCAGAGCTCAGGACTGATCTTGCCAACACTGGTTTTGTAAACAAATGTATAGGTGTCAGTAATCAGAAGTTTTACTGACCCTGCACTTTGGATGGCCTAAAAAACGTGCTGGCAGGGATTGGGCTTATCCTGCATTTTTAGAGATATTGGTATAGTTCTGATAGGGACCAGGATACTAATCTGTACAGACACTACACTAGTTATGATGGTGATGAGCGACTTCTAGTATGACTGGTATCAGACTGCAATAATAATGCATAAGGGCCCTTTCACACCAGCGGACTGTATGGCTGCTTTTTCATCCATCCGTTTACAGATGAAAAAAAAAAAAAAGGGACATACATGTATCCCAATGAGATAGCGGGTGTCAGTGGATACTCGATTCTGCAAACGGAGGAAAATCCGATTTTCCATTTGTCTGCAGGGCGGATTGGGTGAAAAAGGACAGACGAACCGTGTTCATCTGATCCCCCATAGGGGAGAGCGGAGATCTGACAGGGTGGTCCCTGCACAGTGTGCAGGGACCACCCTGTCATCTGCCAGCTCAGCGTGGATCAACGGTGCGATCCCCGCTGAGCAAGCGGATGAGACATGTATGGATACTCACAGGATCCGTACATGTGAAAGGGGCCTTTATTGGGGGCATGGCCTGGATGGCAATGGAGTAGGAAGCAGGCAGAGTGAGCTCCTCTTGATAAATAGACTTCTTGATATCCTCCTTACAAATTAGCCCTAAAAACATTACTGCCAGACAGTGCATAACAGCGGGGAACCGATCAGCACCATGTCGCCACCCAAAAGAACCAAGGATGCGATGGATAAGCTGCAGAAATTCAGACACCAGAATAAAGGTCAGGCAGACCAAGATGGCAACGACATGTGCTCTGCAGCAGAACATCAGGGTGCAGACACAGTCAAAGTACTGGAGGCCATAGCCACCCTCCAGGGAACAATTACTATGAAGATTGATGAGGTTAAAATCGATATATCCCTGCTTAGACAAGATCTTTCTACTGTGAGGGACCGGGTTACAGAGGCAGAGACCCGCATAGGAGCAGCAGAGGATATACTGCACCCCTTAAAGTGGAGTTTCCATCCCAAATTTTTTTTTCATTATTGTGCTCATTAGACCTAAAAAAGAAAAAAAATTATGGCCCAGATTCACAGAGCAATTACGCCTGTCTAACTGGTGTTAGACAGGAGTAATTTCAAATTTCGCGCGCCGTATCACTAGTTTGAATCCTCAAACCATGATACGGCGGCTTCGGGCTTTGATCCGAGAGGCTTACGTCCTCGTAAGCCTTCGGATCTACACTGCGATATTTTTGCGGCCGCTGGGAGGAGTTCGCGTCGTTTTCATGCGTCGGGATATGCAAATGAGTTTTTACGGCGATCCACGAAGGTACGAGTGTCCCTCGCAATCGCCTATGTCATTTTTTGGCTACGTAATGTTAGAGGAGCTTTTTGCTGGTCTAACAGTGCGTAACCCATGTAAAGTATGGCCGTCGTTCCCGCGTCGATTTGAAAATATATTTTTTTTTTTAACGTAACTCGTTCGGGAATAGGAATGTACGTAAACGACGCTACTACGACGTAACGACGTGTTTTCGCGCAATGCACGGCGGGAAATTTGCGAACGGAGCATGCGCAGTTCGATCGCCGCGGGAACGCGCCTATTTTAAATGCTTCACGCCCCCTACTCGCGCAGATGGATTGCGACGGGAGAAATACACTACGCCGCCGTCGTTTACTGGACAAAATCTACCTGGATTCCACGTAGAGCCAGGTAAAAAACGGCGGCGTAGTGTATTTCTGATACTCTACGAGAATCTAATTCTCTGTGAATCTGCCCCTATGTTTTTACTCATCTGGAAATGCCTGTTGCTATGCGGTCTCAAGAAATCTGCCCTTGGAATCACCTAGGATTCTGACATCATCTCCATCTGATGCTCCTGGGAAATGTGTGTCATTTCCCAGGATGCAGTGCGCTAATCAATTATCACTCCCCATCCAAGACTTCCAGGAAGTAAGTGCTTGTAGGCTTCACAATGCCCACAAGCAAAATGACAACCGTGTGGACCTAGTTTTATAAACTATCTTTTTTGAATAACTGCGGAGCGGTGGCGGATTGTAAAATAGTAAGTGACCGGATTTATATTATAAAAACGCATGATGAAAGGACATACATTTAAAAAATGCTAATTGTGGTTGGAACCCTGCTTTAAGCCATACTGCAGAAGACATGCAAAGGCAAATACAACAACTGCATGCACATCAAGATGAAATGGAAAACAGGCTGAGAAGGTGCAATCTTCGGTTCATAGGACTGCCAGAGAGAACTGAAGGTAACAATCCCACTGAATACCTAGAGTCACTTCTCATTAATCAATATGGCAGGGAGGCTTTCTCTGTCATTTTTGCAGTGGAAAGAGCCCATCGCATCCCAGCAAAACCCCCTCCAGCAGGAGCCCCCCCCCCCCCGGACCTTTATTGCAAAGTTTCTCAATTTTAAGGATAGAGACAAAATCCTCAGACTATCCAGAGAGAAAGGAAATATTCAGCTTGATAACAATCACGTGGCAGTCTTCCCTGATTTCTCTAACGAGGTTCAAAAGAGAAGGGCACAGTTCCAAGATGTTAAAAGGCGGCTTAGAGCACATCTGAAATATGCCATGCTGTTCCCTGCTAGACTAAGAGTGGAGGAAGATGGCCATGTACAGTTCTTTGAAATTCCTAAGGCAGCAGCAGCCTGGCTGGATCAACGCGGATAACAAGATGTAACACGCTGACTACAGAAACGGAGTACAACTACCTTTGCCCACAAATGGAGGATTTACCCCCCACAGCTCTCCCCATTTCCCCTGTGTCACTTTACACACGGACCCCCCCCCCCCCCCCACAGGACTGTCTGCCAGGGGATGGGGATTGAGAACATTAAATCATGCTCCACACAAGGGGGGGGTAAAAACATCAGTCTTTATCTCCTTTGGAAACAATGCCCCCATACACAGGGCATGCCTGGGCAACAATGCTCTATAACTAACTAATTCACACTGTGATAAAATCTGACCCACCATGAGACACTGCTGAACTATATGGTCACATCATTTGCACTCAGTTCCAGAATCCTGAACGGCAAGAGACTCGCTCGATTGAAGAACTACTAAACATAGGACTTCACCTGCTCACTTCCCATGCGCTGTGCAGTGAGAAATCGCCCCATCTCACATATACAGCCTTTTTTTGTCATAGCTTTTTTTCATGCTATAACTGGTTCTAGTAGAACACCTCCAGTCAGTTTGGAAGGCTGGAAGAAAGTCCGAACACTGGTTCATGGGTATTGTATGCTTTCATCAAGTTGGGAAGGTGAAAACCTGGGAGAGAAGGAAAATGCCAAATCGGAGCATTGGGAAATGTTGTACTGTTGTGCATACGTTTTTATGTTGGAAAAGAAGCCCAAAAATGCATGGTTATTGTGTGAATTGTAGTGATGCTCTTAGAGTGAATGTTCAATATATGTTATTAAGTGATGCTACCCTGCAGGTATATGTATCCCCAGAAAGCCATGACCAAGGGGCAGATATTAAGATCATGACATGGAATGTGCGAGGTATGCGTGATAAAAATTAAACAAACAGCTGTACTAACATTTCTTAAAAGACAAAGAGCAGATATTATTGTGCTGGTGGAGACCCATGTCACTGCGCATTTACAGGTGGCGCTGAAGCACCCATGGGTAGGATGGGCGTATCACAGCACCCATACAAACTTTTCCGGGGGGGGTCACGGTGCTAGTGGCTAAATCCACTCCGTTTGATTTAATAGCTGTAGAGACTGACCAACAGGGTAGATATATCTTTTTACATGCACTTGTTGGAGGAGCCCCCTTGCTGATTATAGCCAGCTACATCCCCCCCCCCCACATACAAATCTAATGTAGTTACAGAGGGCCTAGCGTTTCTGGCGCAACATCCGACCATACCAGCAATTTGGATGGGGGACTTTAACAGGGTAATGTCTCCATCTCTAGATCGACCAACACAAATAGGGGACCAACCGGGTGCGCCAGTGCAGACCAGACTATCTCATACCATGACAGAGTTTGCCCTAGTGAGCCTACACAAGCCATAATACCATGTCTAGAATAGACTTTGTACTGGTATCCCAGGCTCTACTGCCTAAGGTCACAGGGTCGGGGATTGCACCAAGGACGTTGTCAGACCATTCCCCTTGCTGGGTGACAGTATCTCTGAGTACCCCCCTGTACACACATGGAGGTTGAACCCCCACTGGCTGTCGGCCCTTACAGATCATGATTCCATTGAAAGATTAAATACTTCCTGGACAGAACTAGAATCCCACCCTTGCTTAACACATTCTGGGATGAATTTAAAGTACCGGCCCGATGGATTCTTACCACCAGAATAAACAAGACTTAAACAATCATCTAATCAAATACTACAACTAACAACTGATAAACTGCAAGAGCTGGAAACAACTTATAACTCCAATCCCACCCCTGAAAATCTAGACAAGGTAAAACTACAGTCCCGCACGGTAACACAATTGCACTAAAAAGGCCAAACAAGTATATTTTTCTGCAAGCAAAGGGTTTATGAGCAGAGGGAGAGGGCAGGCAGGTTATTAGCATACTAGCCCACATGGACGATAGGCCTCCAGTAGTAGTCTCTGGGGGAAATAACATTACGGACCCCTCTCAAGTAGCATCCCAGTTTTTACAACTCTATAGAAACCTTTATAAATCCCATACTACACATACACAAGCGGAACTCCAAACGTATTTAAATACAATCCAATTCCCTAGGTTAAAACCAGAGCAAGTGAAATTACTAGATGCACCCAAAACTACACAGGATATTGCTGATGCGATTGCCCAACTGGCCAAGTCTAAAGCCCCTGGACTAGATGGACTGCCCCTGGAGTTTTATGCAACATACTCCGAAACACTCATACCTAAACTCAAGGATCTCTACCAATCCATATTTGACACGAACACGCTCCCTTTATCTATGCAGGAGGCCCAAATAATCGTACTCCCCAAGCCAGGCAAAGACCCCCATTACCCTGAGTCATACAGGTCCATCTCACTCCTAAAGGTAGATATTAAGATACTAGCTAAAATTTTCGGACCAGTTCCCTCTGGAAAGGGGTACAAGACAGGGATGTCCATTGTCCACCCTACTGTATGCCCTGGCAGCAGGGCCACTGGCAATTGCCATCAGAGCAGTCACTAATATAAGGCGATTAAGAAGAGGACACACAGTAGATAAAATAGGTCTGTATGCTGATGACACTATTTTGAGGAACCTTTGCTAAAGGCCGCACTTGAAATTGAAAAAATAGGTAGTTTCAACTGGGACAAGTCCCAAATCCTCCCACTGGACATCTTCTCTCTCCCCCCCCCCCCCCAAACAAACCCAACTTTACCGTTATCTAGAGTATCAACAATTAAAGGAACACTAAAGGTTCGTTTTTTATTAGATCAATTGATTGCTGTAAGCTAGAGCATTTAAATATCACTTACCTCGTTTTTCCTTTTGACCTCCAAAATACAGTAATCAAGGTTTGAAAATGCCATTTCCTGTCTCTCCTCTTCTTGCTTTCCACCAGCATCTGCATGGTGGAAAGCAGAATGTGCTCACCCCCTCCCTATGACTACAGCCCTGCGTGAAGATGCTCTCTTATCCCTCACAGGCATGGAGGCCAAGCCTAATGGGAACTGTAGTTCCCATTAGGCCGTGATGTAGCAAGAATGAATGCGCACCGCAAACCAGGAAGTCAGTGAGAATAACGATTCAGGAGTGACGGAGGTGAATAAAACAGCTCAATTTCAACAGGTATCAAACTAGTTATAATGCAAAACATTACTTTTTGCTTTATCAGCTACTGTCAGACTTTAATTTAAGAGGAAAATATTTTTGTCTTTACAACCCCTTTAAGTACTTGGTGGTAGAGGTCACTAGGGCTTTAACAGACTACACACACACACACACACACGAAAGTCACACCCTTATTTAACTTAATTAAGTCCAAAACCCAGACATAGTCAAGGTTGCCACTAGGGGTGATGGGACGTATAAATATAATAAAAATTATTTTGTTACCCAAAATACTGTATATGGTTTGGCATGCTCCACTCTTTATCCCTTTAAACAAATGGAAGCCATTCTAAACTCATTTGTATGGGGAAATGGCAGACAAACTGGCCTGGCATGTTCTGAAGAACCCTGCGGATATGGGAGGAGTGTCCCTTCCTGATTTCCAGGATTACTTGGCAGCTCAACTCTCCCACATATACCACTTTAGGTGGAAATGCAACGCTATAGGTCCCTAGTATGTAATAAATGCTGGGTCACCCAGCAATTTACCCTGCTTCAAGCTATCCCCAGAGGGAAACAACTCACTAAAAAAAACCACACAAGGTATAATATGGGAATGCTACTCCATCAAAGAATATGGGAAATCACGTTGAAAAAACAAAACACTGGGAAAATTCACACCCACACCCCACTATGGTTCAACACCTACCCGAGTTAGAATCTCTCAGATTCGACAGTATGGGCTACACATGGCATAATATACCTCCATCAGGTGTTATCCAACTCCAGAATCAAGCAGTTTCAAGTACTTAAAACGGATGGCCCATAAATATTTTTTTTAAAAGCCAGCAGCTACAAATACTGCAGCTGCTGACTTTTAATAATAGGACACTTACCTGTCCTGGAGTCCAGCGGCGTCCGCAGCAGAGGACGAGCGTTCGCTCATCTCTCTGCTGCTCCCCCCTCCACTCATGGTAAGGGAACCAGGAAGTGAAGCGATGCAGCTTCACTGCCCGGTTCCCTACGGCGCATGCACGAGTTGCGCTGCGCCCGATTGGCTCCTGCTGTGTGCTGGGAGTTCCCAGCACACAACGGAAAGAACCCGTCTTTTGCCCAAGACTGCGGGCCGGAAGTGGGTGAAGATACCTGTCTTTAGACAGGTATCTGCACCCCCCTCCCCCCAGAAAGGTGTCAAATGTGACACCGGAGGGTTCCGATCAGCGGATCTTCACTTTAGGGTGGAGATCCGCTTTAAGGAAGAACATGCACTCCCTAACCAGATCGCCTTTAAGTATCTCTAACTGTGCCATGCATTGAAAACACAATTACCAAATATGGAAGTAGTGTCAGATTCTCCCCCAGTTCTGGATGCAATAATGGGAGAGGAACCCTCTAAACTCATATCGACCCTGTATCTAACTATCAGAAACTGTAGTTCAAATGCCATCGCACAAAAGGCAAAAATGGAATGGGAAAAAGACACAGGCCCTATAGAGGAGGAAGACTGGGATGAAATATTGGAAGGGACCAGACTGACGTCCCCCAAGTTATCTGACAGACTGACACAGATATACATTGTACGCAAAGCCTACCGACTCCCCTAAAAAAGGCAAAATTCCTCCATACTCATGACCCGACATGCCATTTGTGCCACGCAGCACCTGGAACGTTCTTCCATCTCATATGGAGCTGCCCAAATATTCAGACATACCGGACGCAGACTGTCCAGTTTTTTATATGACAATATGGTTTCCCCAGTGGTATTAGACCCCAAACTATGTCTTCTGCCAGACGTAGAAATTGACAAATACCAAGCTACATTTCTAAATGAAACTGTTTATGGCCCTCCCTTCATACGCCAATGGAAGAAGGACATTAATGACGCACTACCATTTAAAAAAAATTGTCTATGCCCATAGAAAGTGTTTTTCAACTCCAGTCCTCAAGGCACACCAACAGGTCATGTTTTCAGGCTTTCCATTATTTTCCACAGGTGATTTGATCAGTTTCACTGCCTTAGTAATCACCACAGCCATTTCATCTGAGGGAAATCCTAAAAACTTGACCTGTTGGTGTGCCTTGAGGACTGGAGTTGAAAAACACTTAGAGGATGGAGAAACATGTGTCTAAAATAATCCAAGCCCAGCAGACAGGCATACTTAGATGAAAGAGGCTGTCATATGAAGGAGTTAACCATGAAAATCTTAATCAGAACTGTATTGGTAGCTGAATGACATGAAGTTTCTTTTATACTGGTTGTCTATACCCCCCCCCCCCCCTCATAAACCTGTGCCTTAACATGTATGTACAAAGAATCACACAACATGACTGTTATAGTGTACTGTTTTATTATTCTACTGTTTTATTATATTCTACTTTGTAAAACTACTTTGTAATCCACTTTTATCCAAAGTTGGCTCCCCCCCCCCCCCCCCAAGTTGGCTCCCCCCCCCCCCCCCCAAAAAAAAAAAAAAAAAAAAAGGGGGGCCTTTATTGGCACAGGCTGTGACAGGAAGGCAATAAACTGTGCCCAACTTGTGGTGCTTTTGTTTACAGATCTGGCTGGCTTTCTTCCGATTGTAGCTCTGAAAAGGCATGTAAAATCAGGAAGCACCAGCCAGATCTGGCTAATGTGTTTACTAAACACGCATCTGTGTCATGATTGACCACAAGCCTGCTGATGAACTGGTTCGGGGGGGGGCAATTCACATAAACCTGGCTGGAAGTGGTAAATAAAAATTGAGAAACATTCATTACAACAGCAGATTTGGACTAACAGGCAGGTAGTAAAGTGTTTTTTTTTTTTTTTTTTTTACTAAATGTTTATTTGTTAAAACTGGAACAAGGCTGCGCAGGCCAACCAAAATAAAACATAATAGTACACACAATGGATGTTACACAACAGCAGAACACAACACACTGAAGCCATCGTGAATCTCCTGTCGAGCACCCCTCGTGGACCGCCAGTGCCAAAAAGGCATACGTGTCTCCGGGGTATGCCCGAAGGCCTGAGCCCCCCATCCTGTGGTATTTGTTATATCAAGTTGACCGGACCGCGCAACCAGCCCCCACCATTTTCACGTTTAACCAGAATAACCCCCAGACGGGGGTCGTGTGAAAATCACAGGATTAGAAAGACAGAGCTGAAGTGTAGAGAGGAAGAGAGAAATAGGGAGAGAAGGGGGAAAAAAAAAAAAAACGGTCAAGGATAGAGAAGGGGGGGGGGAATTCTGTATACGAACCCACTCCCCAGTATGCAGTTGGTTTGGGGTGGGAGAGAGCATGGGCAGAGGCATACGTTCACACATCCGCCTTGGGCCCCCTCAGTGCTTGGCCCTCAGCAGAGTATATGAAGATGTCCCACAATTGCCAGGTGTTTTTAAAAAGTTTCCTGTCCGTCGTGCGCTGTGAGGACAAGGTCCTCCATGCGCTTGATCTCCACCGTGACAGAAGCTTATAATTCGTCTCCTGGGTCTTGGCACAGATGGAAGACCTATGCGTAAACCTCAGGACGCTTGACCGTATCGAAATGGCAGTGTAGTTCCTCCTCCCTATTAAGTATACCCAGGGGTACAAAATCCTTGCGCGGTGCATTTAAAAGACTGTAGGTTAGGGAGAGCATGTTAAACATGCTACGTGAGGTGTTGCAGAGTTCCTCTAGTGTTGTGAGGGGCCAAGCACCTTGAACCAATAACTTTGTTCCGTAAACCACTATAAAAACTATTTTTGCAGTGTAGCATAGTTTCCATGAAGGGAAATAATTTGTCAACAAGGTTTAGGTACTGCCTTTGCCGGTGATGTAAAATTCCATCGGACCTATGAAAAAAATCGTCACATCCGGTGCTCGTACGTCAGAGCACAGCTGATCGCAGGTCCACGACGCCTTTTTCGTCTATGAAAATCCTCGACTCGGGTGGGCGGAGGCGGAGCTGGATTCTCAATTACATCACCGCCAGCACCGCCTCCAGCCCCGTCCCTAAAGCACAGGCTTATTGAGGTCCGAGAAAAACATAGACTCTTGTGGGCGGGCGGAGCAACATTCTGAATGACATTATCCCCAGCACCGCCTCCAGCCCCGTCCCTAAGCACAGGCTTATTGAAGTCCATGAAAAACATAGACTCGGGTGGGCGGGTGGAGGCTTTTAAAGCATCAATACCCATGTATAATAACATGTTACATTGTTTTTCGACGTTGCGCGGGTGTGCGCAATATTAAAGACTGTCAAGAAAATGTGTATTTAGGAGGAGAGCTTCTGAATACCTGACCAACAAACAAATTTGCATTTCATTACTCATTTCAATGGGACAGTTTAAAGTGGAACTTTAGGTTTGATTTAACTTTGAATTGAAACGTTACCCAAAAAGTAAAGTTCCGCTCTTCTGTATTTTACATTTTTTTTAGGCTCCATGTACACGGGACCATCCTCCCAGCTGTAGGGATAACCCACCATCCTCCCAGCTGTAGGGATCACCCACCGCCCACCATCCTCCCAGCTGTAGGGGCACCCCCCACCATCCTCCTAGCTTTTGGGATCACCCCCCACCATCCTCCCAGCTGTAGGTGATCACCCACCCCCCACCATCCTCCCAACTGTAGGGATCACCCCCCACCACCACCATCCTCCCAACTGTAGGGATCAAGTCCCCCCCACCACCATCCTCCAAGCTGTAGGGGTCACCCCCCACCATCCTCCCAACTGTAGGGATCACCCCCCACCACCACCATTCTCCCAGCTGTAGGGATCAAGCCCCAACCACCACTATCCTCCCAGCTGAAGGGATCACCCACCCCATCACCATCCTCCCAACTGTAGGGATCCCCCCCACCACCACTATCCTCCCAGCTGAAGGGATCACCCCCCCCCCCCACCACCATCCTCCCAAACTGTAGGGATCACCCCCCCACCACCACCATCCTCCCAGCTGTAGGGATCACCCGCCCACCACCACCATCCTCCCAGCTGTAGGGAGCATCACTCCGTTTTGGGGGAGCAATTGCAGCCTCACTGTGCCCGTCATACCCAGCCAGTGTGCCAGTCGTATGCAGCCACTTGTGCCCGTCATATGAAGCCACTTGTGCCCGTCATATGAAGCCACTTGTGCCCGTCATATGCAGCCATTGTGCCCGTCATATGCAGCCATTGTGCCCGTCATACGCAGTCAGTGTGCCCACTATTTGCAGCCACTTCTGCCCATCATACACAGCCACTTATGCCCATCAAATGCAGTCAGGCACCTGCCCGTCATATGCAGCCACTTGTGCCCATCATACGCAGCCATTGTGCCCGTCATACGCAGCCATTGTGCCCGTCGTACGCAGTCAGTGTGCCCATTATTTGCAGCCACTTGTGCCCATCATACACAGCCACTTCTGCCCATCAAATGCAGTCAGGCACGTGCCAATCATATGCAGCCACTTGTGCCCGTCATACACAGTCAGTGTGCCCACTATTTGCAGCCACTTGTGCCCGTCATACACAGCCACTTCTGCCCATCAAATGCAGTCAGACGCATCCCCTGGCTGTCACTTCACTAATCCCAAACAAAACTCCCCCTGGGGGGGGGGGACCGGGCGTGGCGACACTTATCGAATGACGGCACTTCCTCCCACTCTTCTGTAGTGGCGGCTGTGGCTCCTGTGTCCGCTCGCCTCCTCAGGCTTCCTCCGCCATGTCTCCTTTTCCGCAAAAGCGTTAGGCATCCAATAGGATCACCTAAAGCTTTGGCCAATCGGGAGACAGGTTTTACTGACCTGCCTGCTGATTGGCAAGGAGGAGCTTTAGTATTTCATGTGTCCGGCATCCTGAAAGGGGCCGGGCACATGAATAGGGAGGGCGGCAGAGGTGACCATGCATTGTGGGCCCACCATGCAGGGGCCACCACTGGTCTTTGATCATTGTCAAGTGCTGGGGTCTGGATCGCCTCCGCTGCTTTTCCTCCAATCGGGCCAAAGAAGCTGAGTGCGAGTTTACCTATAGCCCTCACACTGGAGACTTGTACACCATCATCATGGCATCCCAGGATGGTGGGTACCAGGTCACGGGAGGGCAGAGCGCATGTATGACCCTATTTGGGGGTCACTGGTGGCTTAGGGAGAAGGAGAGGGCCCCTGGGTGGACGTGGGAGAAGGAGACGGCACCTGGGTGTTTGGAGAAGGAGAGGGCACCTCGGTCTTTGGAGGAGGAGAAGAGGGTCCCTGGGGAAGAAGAAGAGGGTCCCTGGGTGGTTGGGGAAGAAGAGCGAACCTGGGTGGTTCCGTGAGCCCATGGCTGTTTGAAGGAGGAGATGGGCCCCAGTGTTGACCAAAATTGGAAGAGCTGGTCCTTGGAGGAGGAGAGGGTGCCACCCTTCTCTCCCCCGGAGGACGGGGACACCCTTCTCTCCCCCGGAGGACGGGGACACCCTTCTCTCCCCCGGAGGACGGGGACACCCGGGGTGGACTCGGACAAAAATATTGCCCTGGACTTCACTTTGACAGGTCTCTCCCATGGCAGCCGGCCCCCATGCGCCTCTGTCCCCCTCCCTGCTTCTCTGTTCCCCCACATGCTTCTCTATCCCCCCCATGCTCCTCTGTACCCTCATGCTTCTCTGCCCCCCCCCCTCCCGCTTCTCTGTTCCTCTATCCCCCCCCATGAGCCTCTATCCCTCGTAACCCATGTCCCCGTCCTCCGGGGGAGAGAATGGTGTCCCCGTCCTCCGGGGGAGAGAAGGGTGACCCATACCTCTAGAGAGAGAAGGGTGTCCTCCTCAGGGAAGAAGGGTGGCACCCTCTCCTCCTCCAACCACCAGCTCTTCCAATTTTGGCCCATCTCCTTCTTCAAACAGCCATGGGCTCACTCCTTCTCCCCCAGCCACCCAGGGACCCTCTTCTTCCCCCCCAGGGACCCTCTTCTTCCCCCCCAGCCACCCTCTTCTTCCCCCCCAGCCACCCTCTTCTTCCCCCCCCCAGCCACCCTCTTCTTCCCCAGCCACCCAGGGACCCTCTTCTTCCCCAGCCACCCAGGGACCCTCTTCTCCTCCAAGGACCCAGGTGCCCTCTCCTTCTCCCACGGACACCCAGGGGCCCTCTCCTCCAAACACCCAGGTGGCGTCTCCTTCTCCCACGTCCACCCAGGGGCCCTCTCCCTAAGCCACCAGTGACCCCCAAATGGGGTCATACATGCGCTCTGCCCTCCCGTGACCTGGTACCCACCATCCTGGGATGCCATGATGATGGTGTACAAGTCTCCAGTGTGAGGGCTATAGGTAAACTCACACTCAGCTTCTTTGGCCCGATTGGAGGAAAAGCAGCGGAGGCGATCCAGACCCCAGCACTTGACAAAGATCAAAGACCAGTGGTGGCCCTTGCATGGTGGGCCCACAATGCATGGACACCGCCCCCATCACCTCTGCCGCCCTCCCTATTCATGTGCCTGGCCCCTTTCAGGACACCGGACACATGAAATACTAAAATTCCTCCTTGCCAATCAGCAGGCAGGTCAGTAAAACCTGTCTCCCGATTGGCCAAAGCTTTAGGTGATCCTATTGGATGCCTAACGCTTTTGCGGAAAAGGAGACATGGCGGAGGAAGCCTGAGGAGGCAAGCGGACACAGGAGCCACAGCCGCCACTACAGAAGAGTGGGAGGAAGTGCCGTCATTCTAAAAGGGGGAGGTTTGTTTGGGATTAGTGAAGTGACAGCTGGGGGATGCGTCTGACTGTATTTGATGGGCACGCGCGGCTGCGTACGGCAGGCACACTGGCTGGGTATGAGCACAGTGGGGCAGCAATTGCTTCCCCAAAACTGAGGGATGCTCCCTACAGCTGGGAGGATATTGGTGGTGGGTGGGTCACCGTACAGCTGGGAGGATGGTGGGGGGGGGGGGGTGATGATTGCTACAGCTGGGAAGATGGTGGTGGTGGGGGCTTGATCCCTACAGCTGGGAGGATGGTGGGTGATCCCTACAGCTGGGAGGATGGTGGGGGGGGGGTGATCCCTACAGCTGGGAGGATGGTCCAGTGTACATGGAGCCTAAAAAAAAAAAAAAGTAAAGTACAGAAGAGCGGAACTTTACTTTTTGGGTAACGTTTCAATTCAGAGTTAAATCAAACCTAAAGTTCCACTTTAAACTGTCCCATTGAAATTAGGAATGAAATGCAAATTTGTTTGTTGGTCAGGTCAGGTATTCAGAAGCTCTCCTCCTAAATACACATTTTCTTAAAAATCTTTAATATTGCGCACACCCGCGCAACGTCGAAAAACATGTTATTATACATGGGTATTGATGCTTTAAAAGCCTCCACCCGAGTCTATGTTTTTCATTGACTTCAATAAGCCTGTTCTTAGGGACGGGGCTGGAGGCAATGTCATTCATAATGTTGCTCTGCCTCCGCCCGCCCACCTATGTCTATGTTTTTCTCAGACCTCAATAAAGGGATTTTTAAATACAGCTTACCTGTAAAATCCTTTTCTTGGAGTACATCACGGGACACAGAGCGGCCTATTCATTACTATATGGGTTATATGGAGTACCTTCAGGTGTGGACACTGGCAATCTCAAACAGGAAGTCCCCTCCCTATATAACCCCTCCCCTAGAGGGAGTCCCTCAGTTTTGTAGCAAGCAGTATGCCTCCCAAAATGGTCACCCAAAAGAGGGGTGGGAGCTCTGTGTCCCGTGATGTACTCCAAGAAAAGGATTTTACAGGTAAGCTGTATTTAAAAATCCCTTTTTCTTTCTCGTACATCACGGGACACAGAGCGGCCTATTCATTACTATATGGGATGTCCGAAAGCAATGCTTTAATGAGGGGAGGGAGACATCTTCCAAAGAAGGATTTAATTTTAGAGGTATACTCAGATACTAGTAAATCCAACTTAAACGAGAAATGTGAATCTCAAATCAAATCAAGGGAGCCCCCTCAGATCCTGAGGAGCTTGAATCGCGGCCTGTAGTACTGACTGCCCAAAGGCTGTATCCGCATTCCTTCTTACGTCCAATTGATAAAATTTTGTAAACGTGTGGACTGATGACCACGTTGCTGCCTTGCATATTCGAGCCATAGAGATCTGATGATGTGCTGCCCAGGAGGTGCCCATGGCCCTGGTAGAATGGGCCCTTTTACCGACAAAGGAGGAGGCCACCTCTTCAAACCGCAGGCCCGAACAATTAATTGTTTAATCCATCTTGCGATGGTGGATCAAGCAGCTGCCTGACCCATCTTGGGTCCTTCCGGTAAAACGAACACCACATCTGTTTTCCGAACCTTCTCTGTAGCTTTAAGATAGGCCTTTATGGCCCTGACAATATCCAACGTATGCAGCAACCCCTCCTTTCTAGAGGTGGGTTTTGGAAGAAGGATGGAAGTACCACATCCTGGTTCAGGTGGAAACTGGATATACCCTTTGGCAGAAAGGAAGGATGAGAACGGAACCCCGCCCTATCCTTATGCAAAATGAGATATGGTTCCTTACAAGATAAGGCTGCCAATTCCGATACTCTCCTGGCCGAGACTATGGTGATCAGAAATACCGACTTTCTAGTCAGTAAAATCAAGGTACCTCAGCCAACGGCTCAAGGGGTTGTTTCTGTAGGGATGACAGAACAAGATTTAAGTCCCATGGACAAAGTGGTGACTTGACAGAAGGATTAATACGCAAGACCCCCTGTAAGAAGGTCTTTACCAGCGAGTGGGTGGCCAGCGGCCTCTGAAACCACACTGACAGAGCTGAGATCTGTCCCTTGATTGTGCTTAGTGCCAGGCCTTTATCCACTCCTAGCTGGAGAAAACTTAAACACCCTATCAATAGTATATTTTACGGGAATTCCATCTTTTGGATTCACACCAGCCTACGTAGTTCCTCCACACCCTGTAATAAATCACCCTGGAGACCGGCTTTCTAGCCCTAATCAGGGTAGGAATTACCTGCCTAGACAGACCTCTACCCCTGAGAATCAGGGATTCAGCCTCCAGGCCGTCAAATTTAGACGCTGTAATGTAGGGTGGAGGATCGGGCCTTGTGAGAGTAGGTCTGGTTGTAGAGGAAGAGTCCAAGGGTCTCCCATTGCCATCTTCAGGACTAGTGAGTACCAAGTCCTCCGGGGCCAAGCCGGAGCTACTAGAATGACTGGCTTGTGCTCCACTCTGATCTTGCGCAACAGGCGAGGAAGTAACTGTAGCGGAGGGAATGCATATAGAAGTTTGAATTGATGCCAAGAGCAAACCAACGCATCGGTTCCGCAGGCCATAGGATCCTTCGCTCGAGACACGAACCTGTCTAGTTTCTTGTTGAACCTGGATGCCATTATATCTACGTCCGGCATTCCCCACCACTGGCAGATTGTCTGAAAGACCTGGGGATGCCGAGACCACTCCCCTGGCAACCGACTCTGGCGACTTAAGAAGTATGCCTGCAGGTTGTCTACTCCGGGAATGAATATCGCCGAAATGCAGGGTACATGAACCTCTGCCCACTGAAAAATCAAGCTCTTGAGCGGCCTGACTCCAGGTTCCCCCTTGGTGGTTTATGTATGCCACCGCCGTGGCATTGTCTGACTGGATTCTCACCGGGAACCCCTTAAATCTGGAGGTCCATGCCAGAAGGGCTAGGCGAGCAGCTCTGATCTCCCAGATATTGATGGGGAGCTGCCTCTCTGCTTTCACCCCAGTTCCCTGGCGAGAGGACCCCTCGAAGACCGCCCCCCCCCCCAGCCTGCCAGGCTGGCGTCTGTGGTAACTACCTTCCAGACAACAGGGCTGAAGGATTTTTCCCTTTAGAAGATTCTGGGGGTTCAACCCACCAGGCCAGGCTTTGTCGGACCTTTGATGATAGCGTCAAAGGGGACTCTAAGGCATGTGCCCTCTTGCCCCAGGCTGCTAGAATGGCTGCCTGTAGGACGCGAGTGTGGATCTGAGCGTATGGTACTGCCTCGAACGTGGCCAATAGCTTGCCTAGTAATCGCATACACAGGCGAATAGTTGGTTTTTTCTTGTTTAGAACCAACTGAACCAATCCCTTGATAGCCTCGATCTTTACCAGGGGCAGGACCACTCTTTGCTGTTCTGTGCCTAACCTCATGCCGAGGTATTCCACTGCTTTGTAGGCTGGAACGCTGACTTTCCCCGGTTTTAGGACCCTGCTGAATTCTTCGAGGTACCGAACCGTGAGGTTTACTGCCTTTTGCAGACCCGGTCGTGAGTGATCTATGATTAAAAGGTCGTCCAAGTATGCTAGGACTGTGACCCCTTGGATCCTTAAATTGGCCAGAACTGGGGCTAGGATCTTCGTGAATACCCGGGGGGCCGTGGCCAGCCCGAAGGGGAGCGCCCTGCTGCCCCACCGCGAAGCGTAAAAGTCTTTGATGCGACTGAAAGATTAGTACATGAAGGTAAGCATCCTTTACGTCTATGGAGGCCAGAAAATCGTCCCTCTGAAGCGCGGCGGCTGCTGACCGGATGGATTCCATCCGGAAGGAACGAACCCTTAGGTAACCGTTTAACCTCTTTAGGTCCAAGATTGGCCTGACATCGCCGTTGGGCTTTGGTATGACAAAGAGATTGGAATAGAAACCTAGCCCTTGCTCTTGGGCTGGCACCTCCATTATTACGTCCTGGCAAAGCAGGTGATCCAAAGCTGCCAGCAATGAGGCCTTCCTTGCTGGATCCTTTGGTAGCCTTGATTCTTGAAAATGAGGCGGAGGACACCTTAGAAACTCCAGTCTGTAGCCTGTGGTTACAGATGCCCGGACCCATTTGTCGGGGATCTTGGCTTCCCAAACTTCTGAGAAGAAACGAAGCCTTCCCCCCACCCGCGAGAGTGGGGGCGCCCCTTCATAAGGCAGACTTAGGGGCTGTCTTTGCCGGCTTGCGATACCATGGCCTCTTACCCCTAGGGGCCTGTCCCTGCAATCTACTGTTAACGTTGGATCGTGCAGGCGGCCGTCGATACTGCCTGGAATTTGAGGGCCCCGAGACAGGAAAGAGCTGCCTTCTAAATGTAGGACCCCGGAATGTCTTTTTGACCGGTAAAAGGGGTACTCTTGCCACTTGAAATAGTCTGAATATATTTATCCAGATCCTCTCCGAAGAGTCGTCCTCCATGGAAGGGAAACCCTGCCAGAAGCTTTTTGCATGGGGGCTCCGCCGCCCAGTTCTTCAACCATAAGAGCCTTCTCATGTGCACCAAAAAATAGTGATAAACGAGAGGCCTGCTGGATGGAATCCTTTATAGCATCTACCGCAAACCACAGAGCTCTGGGAATGTCAGAAAACTCTTCTGCTTGTTGGGTAGGCATGTCCTTTAACATTTCCTTTGTCTGGTCTTTTAACGCCTGACAAACACCAATCGCAGCCACCGCTGGCTGCACCACTGCTCCTGCCGTAGCAAAGGATGCTTTTAAAAGTGTCTCTAACCTTTTATCAACCGGATCTTTAAACATATGTATGTTTTCCACCGGCCAGTTAGTGATTTATTCACACATGAGATGGCTGCATCCACTACTGGGAGCCTCCACCTCTTGGAGAATTTTTCCTCCATGGGGTAAATGACCGCAAATCTTTTCGGTGGCAGAAAAATCCTGTCCGGCCGTACCCAATCCCGAAAGATCAATTCCTCCAAAAGAGGATGGACTGGAAAAACTGCGTTGCTTAACGGAGCTTTCAAAGAGCCCAGAGAGGATACCGGAGGAACCTGAGGCTCTGGCAATGGTAAACTAAATGCCGAGCGGACCATGTCCGTCAAAGACTGTACCCACAGTCTGTCTGGGAGTCTGAAAATGGTTCCTCCGAGGCAGACCCCTCAATCCCTGAACCCTCTTGGTTCAGGTCTAGTTGATCCTCCTGTGATTCCAATTCCTCCAGAGAGAGAATCTCAGCATCTGAGGATACACCTCTTGGTGATGGGGATCTAACCCGTTTCTTACCAGGAATAGCTCTAGCGATCAATGCTGCTATTCTCTCTTCTAGCCCCCCTAGGGATACGGCTAGCATCTCCTCTGTGATAAACACAGGGCTGGGCTGATCTGGGCCAGCCTCCGCACCAGATCCCCCTAATGGCTCATCCAAGGCGCTTTTTATGTTAATAAGTTGCGGGGAAAGTATCGACATATCATCAGAATCAGAAAGGGAACCCTTTTGTTTTTTTGGTCTTTTTTGTACCCTTTGACCCCGAACCTTTGGAAGCCATAATACAAAATCGAGGGACTCCGCCCACACAACAGACTGTAGTGGGCAGGAGTACAAAACCAGAGTTTAGGGGACAATAGATCACTAATGCCCAAAAACTGATGGGATCCCGTATGCTTCTTTTCTTTTTTTTTTTAAATATATATTATATATTTTCTTTACAACATAGTGACCCCAAACTTAGTTTGCCAGCCTCCAACCTGCTGCAAAAAGGGGAATTTTTTGGCTTAACAAAAAAGGCATTGGAACAAAGTCCAGCATGTACTACCCCTCTTCCGCCACCGGGAGTCACTGTTCTGCCGCTCTGCGTCCTCTCCTTCTGAAAATCAGCCTCAGACTGAGCACTGACAATGCCTGCTGTCTATAACAGCACAAAAGTGCGCCTCCTGTATGACGCCGCAGGCACGCCCCCCCCCCCCCCCCTCCTGTCTGAACGGCGCGAAAAAAGTCTATAAGACGCGCACGTATGCCGGAAACAGGAGGAACATGGAGGAGCCGCGCTGCTGGAGATCCAGGAACGCAGAAACAGGCGGCAGATTCAAACCCCCAGCCAGGTAGGACTCTCCAAAGGCCCCTAGGGATCCTTACTAGCCCTAGGAAGAAAAACAGCAGGTTTAGCTAGCAACACATTTTTAGACAGGGGAACCTAGTGATGGGGGAGAAAGGGTGTCATCCTGTCTCTCTCAGACATAGTGAACAAGGTTGCCCATGCAGAGCATACTTAGGCTATCCCCCCTTTTAGGTTACCCCGGAGAGCCTGCTGTCGAACCAAGTCCCGCAGGCTCCCCCTTACCTGCTCCATGCAGCAGGATGTTTGTCCAGCAAACTGATCCAATCTTCTCCCATCTCCGTGGGTAGCGTAGTAGACCTTCAGGCCCTGGGTCCTATGAAGGTACCCACTGTCCTGGACCTATATAGCACCCTGGCAAGCAGGAACTTATGGTTTTTACAAACTCCAAGTCCTGGGCCCAGGGTCCAGCCCTCCAAAGAGGAGCATTATAGGCAAAACCCCACGGCTTGGGGCCCGGGTACTGTCCACTTTGGCACTGAGGCTCCTTGGACAGATCCGGTTAGCCCGCCCTTAATCCCAAGGATGTGGAGCAAAGCTATTCCGTGACCAACACCTAAGACACTGGCGAAAAAACTGAGGGACTCCCTCTAGGGGAGGGGGTTATATAGGGAGGGGACTTCCTGTTTGAGATTGCCAGTGTCCACACCTGAAGGTACTCCATATAGTAATGAATAGGCCGCTCTGTGTCCCGTGATGTACGAGAAAGAAAAGCCTGTGCTTAGGGACGGGGCTGGAGGCAGTGATGTAATTGAGAATCCAGCTCCGCTACCACCCGCCCACCCGAGGATTTTCATAGACGAAAAAGGCATCTGCGTATGCGCCGTGGACCCGCAATCAGCTGTGCTCTGACGTACGAGCACCGGAAGTGACGCAGTCCGATTTTTTCATAGGTCCGATGGAATTTTACATCACCGGCTTGACACACACTTGCCCATTTTTCTGCTTTCAACACAAACTTCAGGGACACGTTTACTTGCTGCATAGTATATCCCACCCAATTTCAGATTCCAATGTACGGACATAATGTGACTAACAATTTCTTAAACCATGCTTTGCATCCTTTCCTCTGCACCCCACCCTCTTCCACCCCTAGTCATGCTATACAGGATTGTGCTGAAAGTAAAAAGTTTCTTCGTAAAAACATAATATAAATGTTTTATTTAGAATTAAAGTACTTTGATATCACAAAACACATTAAACTTCAAATGACATTGCAATAATCTGGAGTGCGCATTTATTCAACATCAAAACATGCAAACAAAAATTATTCAGGAAAGACGATCAGACAAATAAAATTCAACATCTTGCCTTCACTATCAGCTTTAATCTTGACAGAGATCAGGGCAAACATTCAACCACAGCAGTAAACTGAAGAGATGCTGAAATTTATCACAACTCATCTTAGATGACTAAGGAAAAAAAAAAAAAGCTCTAAAGACGCAGAACATTGCAAGATTACTAATCCTCATCCGAAGAATCTCTTTCAAATGTGTAAGCCATGAAGCAAGCATCTGGTCTTTTAGGGACAAGGGGATGTCCGGGTCTCACAATCTCAAAGCCCAAGAAGCTGAAGGTTCGAAGAAGAGCAGCTGCAGAAAGAATGAAAACAAGTTGGCAAAAAAACTAACAATGTAAAATGCGTATAAAACAAGCGAGAAACATTTTGAACAATGAAAACAAGTGATCTTTGCTTACCAAGAAAAATTCAGTGAGTGAACCTTAGTCTGTTTAGACTGACATTCGAGTTGTAAATAGGGTGGTCCCGATACCGAGCATTTGCCCGAGTACTTGTACTCGGGCAAATGCTCCGATGCTTCACCCGATACCTGGACAGTCAGGGTGATCAGTGTGGTGGGGGAGTTACAAGCACTGATCACTGTCCTTGTATCGTTCTCCATTCCCACTCCTTGCTGCCACCGTCATGCCCCCCTCGATCTGTCAGGATGGAGAGCGGTGATAGGAGCCGGTAAACCCGGCTCCTACCTTTTCCGAAAGTGATCACTGACTCTGTACATTCACATAACTGAAAACATTGTAACCTCCTGCTATTACAATGTTTCAGTTTATGAATGGAGAGAAGCCATTTCATTTTAAGCACAGCCGAGGCTGTAGAGAAAGGGACTGGGGAATTTGATATCTCACCAAACCCCCCCCCCAAAAAAAGGAATTGCAACAAAAAAAAACGTCACATGAGATTTAAAAAAGTATCGGTATCGGCAAGTACTTGATAAAAAGCATTGGTACTTGTAGCTAAAAAAGTGGTATCGGGACAACCTTTGTTGTAAATGCTACTCAACACCTAGCCAAAGTGATATAGTGTTTCTGGTTTTAGAAACACAAAGTCAACTAAATGACTTTCTTGAAATCCCAGGTCATGATGAATGTTTTACAGCAGGCAATGGTCAGCCACCCAATCTTTGACTGGCTGCTTTGGAGGGAAGAGATGTGGTCCAACAGACCTTACACATCTCCATAAAGAGTACAAGTAACAGCACATGCCATCACAAAGGATGTTAACCACTTAAGGACCTTTGGTGTTTTTCAGATTCGGTGTTTACAAGACTAACTTTTTTTTTTTTTCGAACACCCTAGAGCAGTGATGGCAAACCTTGGCACCCCAGATGTTTTGGAACTACATTTCCCATGAGGCTCCACTACAATGCAGAGAGCATGAGCATCATGGGAAATGTAGTTCCAAAACATCTGGAGTGCCAAGGTTCGCCATCACTGCCCTAGAGGATAAAATGGCGGTCATTGCAACACTTTGCCACACCGTATTTGCGCACCGGTCTTACAGGCGCACTTTTTTAAAGGGAGAGGGAGGTGGATAGATATTCACCAAGTTTGTGACCTATAGAAACTGGTGTACATTTCTTTTTATAAGAATAAAAAAAAAAAAAAAACACAAGTCACTGAAGTTTGTACTGGGAGACTAAGCTCCCTGCACAGTTAATGTAGGTTGACAAGAATTCCTGTTCTCTGTCTGTATAACTCTGTTCAATTCTTGTTACTTTTGTGTGAAAGTCATCTTACATGAATTACTTTTTCATAATGTATGTGCAACCCTTTATGTGATACTATATTAAAAAAAAAAAAAAAAAGCCAATTTCAGTGTGTAATGTAGTCCATTGCTCTTGCAAGTCATTACAATGTTATCCTGCAAGTTTTTTTTAAATCGTTTGGCACTAAACAGTACAAAAGTCATAAGACTGGCAGCCTTACAATTAAAGCAGATCTTCACCCAAAAAAAGGGGGAAGTTAAACTTTATCTGCCTAGTTTTCCTTCCTATTGCAGTGAAATTTTGCATACCAGGCAAGGCTGGGGTCACATGGAGCAGTATAATGTGGACTGCATATAGTTACTCTAGCAGCACCATTTCCTTACTCTGCTGTTGATCGTCATAATTGGCTTGCAAACCATTACCATACGATTCTGGGAATTTGCACAGCCAAAAAAAAAACACATTCAAACTGCTAACCTCTATCATCTCTATTCTTGTGGAAACATATGAATACATGGTCGACTTGAAGCTGCTCCTCAGCAAATTCCAGCAGAACAGCAAAACTAAAAAAAAAACAAAAAACATACAATATTCCTTAGTAAACTAGTTGGCCCTTTGTCTTATGCAGTCATTTTTTAAAGGCAAGCCTAAAGACAATGTTATACAATGAACCCAGAAGAGGACTTGCCATTTGACAAATGAACAGGATGCAGGAAGGACAGGGCCTATTCTTAAATTTGGAAGACATGGATACTATTGGGAACATAGGGAAAAAATTAAAACCAATTACAAGTTCTTGCCATGCCTGGTCTTCAGCATGCACTCTATTAGCACAGCTTCCTCATAAAATGCATAACTACAAGGTTCTGCCTGCAAAATCTTCAGAATAGTTAGCATTAGGGCAGGCAGCCAATGAGCAAAAACTGAAATTTTAGGTAATCTCAAACACAAGTCATACATTGGACAATTTAAAAACCATTGATCTAAAACTTGGCTCTTATAAAGTGATATTAAACACTTAAAGACCACCTATATACTGCGGCAGAGCAGCTCCATTGCGCAAAATCACTTTATACGATACAGGAGGCGTGCACGCCCATTGGAC
Organism: Rana kukunoris; assembly: GCA_029574335.1. Classification (NCBI taxonomy): domain Eukaryota; kingdom Metazoa; phylum Chordata; class Amphibia; order Anura; family Ranidae; genus Rana; species Rana kukunoris. The sequence continues at coordinate 383,453,840 of CM056049.1, read as the reverse complement.
AATCTGCGAGTCTGGCGAACTAAATGTCCACCGGCCACCCATGTTTGCTCCCCAGAAGGGTAAAAAAGGCATTCTGTCCATGTAAACAAGGCAGATCACTGTTCTGTCAGGGGAGGACATCGTTCTGTTCTAGCCAAGCAGGAATACGAACAGGTCTCTGTGCTCCCCATACAGCAACACCTCCTAGGAACACAACCATTTGGTTGCCAATGTTAACCCCTTCCCAGTGTCCGTACAGCAACAGTGCATGTTTTTATCATTGATCACCAATGTCAATGGTCAGATTTGTCTGCTGAAAGCAGAAAAAAAATTGGGTACAGTGTTGCACAATTGTCAGTTAAAGCAAAGCCATATTGTAAAAATGGTCTGGTCAATAAGGTAAAAACTTTAGGGTTTAACTTTCCCAGCACATGCCAGAAATTTAACAGTCACATTTGTGCTCTCAACCAAACCATCCAATTGCTGGTGTCATAACTGATCACATGTGCAGCATCATGCCAGTTGAAGATTATCCGGTTCTAGACTAGCTGCCGCACCATCGCATAGAAAAAATAATTAACCCAAGCCCCCATATTGTAGATGCTATAACTTTTGCGCAAACCAATCTATGCTTATTGTGATTTGTACCAAAAATATGTAGAATACATACAAGCTTAAACTGAGGGGAAAAACATTGGGATATTCATTATATAATAAAGTATAGTGTTTTTGTTCAAAATTGTCGCTCTTGTTTATAGCGCAAAGAATAAAAAACAGCAGAGGTGATCAAATACCACCAAAAGAAAGCTCCATTTGTGTGTGTGGGGGGGGGGGAAGAGAGTTAATTTGTTTAGAAAACATGTTGCACAACCGCACAATTTTCAGTCAAAGCAACGCAGTGCCGTATTGCAAGAAATGGCCTGGTCATTTAGCAGCCAAATCTTTTGGGGCTGAAGTGGTTAAACAGAGGCCAAGATGGCAGCTTCGTGGTTGAAAACGATTTGAGAGTTCACCTCCACTCAGTCTTTTTTTTTTTTTAAACATGTTATCGCAGTGGTTTAGCACAGAGCAGCCCTAAGCTTTCTCCAATTGGGGCACCCCATCTGCCCCCAGAGCAAGCAGCTTGACTTGGAGTACCCACGCAGGCTTGTCCCCACTCGTCTCATTGGCTCACTGGCTGTGATTGACAGGATTGTGAGCCCATGGCTCCAGCTACTGACTCAGCTTTTCAGGACTCGCGCCTCATTGGATCAAGATGGGACTGTAGATGGGGGCAAGTATTGGGGAAGGGGTGGGCTGCTGCACACAAATTTACCGTCATGCATAGAATAAGTCTTTACAATCAGTAACCAAAATGTTTAAAGTTCAGACAGGTTATCAGGAGCAATTTAAAAAAGTAAATTCATTTGCCGAAGCATGCACTCAAAATAGGCTTAAAATTTGACCGAGATATTTTTGGTTCCAAGATCAGACTGTTCAAGCCGCCAGGTGCAAGTTGTATGGATGGCCACCATAGAAATCCTACACCCAATATAACCTAAAACCGTTTTTAAAACAAATTTATACAGACCAGCTCTGGATTCAGTAGTGTGTGCAAAAATGCTACCATTGTCTCAGGAACCAGCAGCATTGCTTGTTCACATACCACCATTGAGGGAAAGTTAAAAAAAAAAAAAAAAAAAATCAGACACCTTGACTACTGTTTACAAGCCTGATTGGACCATATTTACACAGCGGGCTGAAAAAAAATGTTTGTATGAAGCATAAAGTGTTTACATCCCTTTTAATTTGAGTCACTGAAAGTTAAAAGATCTGTATTAATTTACCTATCTTTGCTCCCATCAGGAAGTGTGCCACTTGGTATTTCTATGTACAAGTTGTTGTTGTTTAGTACAGCCTTCCAGTCTACTTGTTTTCCATCTGTTAGCCTAGATTGGACGTTGAGAATTCTGGTCCTGTTAGAGGATGCAAGGTCCTCTGTTATGTTCAGCCTGTTATCCTGGACAAAAAAAAAAAAAAACACACCTTAACACATTTGAGGTGAATGGGTCCATAGGTAAACAGTCAGAATACATGTAGAATTATATCAACCTGTCGGGAAAGTATTGACAGGTTCATTGTAAAATATGTTACGACTCCAGGATCTGACATCGCATTTATGATCTGTGGAGGAGCAGGTATTGCACAGACCTAAAAGTGTCATACTTGCCAGTGTGTTAAAGCGGGACTCCACCCACAATTTTTTTTTAAGTCAGCAGCTACAACAGTGTAGCTGTTGACTTTTAATAAGGACACTTACCTATCCTACTCGCCCGCGCTAATGGGGCCTGCCCGATGACGATCCCACGATCGTTGCAGGTACCGCACCGCCATTCACACTAGGGGAAACAGGCAGTGAAGCCTTATGGCTTCACTGCCCATTTCCTACTGCGCAAGTCTCATGCCGGTGATCTGGCAGTCTGGTTCCACCTATCTGTTTTGTTCCAGCTGAGTATGCCCATCCGACGGAAACTGCCGAGCACGAACAGCTGTGTGTTAGCTGCCAGATGCCGATCGTGCGGATGGCAGGTAATGCACGCTGCCGCTCGGCAGAAAGGGGAGGAATGAGGGGAGGAATGTATTTTTTTTTTTTTTATTGCTAACTAATCTGTTAAACAGCCGCCGTGGCCGAGCGCATAGACAGCTGACGATCAGCTGTTGCGTTCGGCTATTTCCGTAGACTAATACTGCGCATGCGCAGTTTGTAACTGCGCATGCGCAGTTAGTTCTGGAACAAATCTCATAGTGGAACAAGGCTGACAAGTCACCGGCTTGTGAATGGGTGGCTGCTCTGAGAACACACATCCAGAAAGGAGCGCGCCCCATTCACTAGAAGAAGAAGAAAACAGACCGCGGTTTCGGAAGAGGCAGATTACGGACTTCGCATAGCAACAGGTATTTTGGGCGAGTATAAAAATTTTCACTTTTTTTTTTTTAGGATTTTTGGCCAAAATGTTTTCCTGGGTGGAACTCCACTTTAATGTGGTTGTATACCCATTTCATACATTTTTACCTACAGACAAGCCTATGATCAGGTTTACCTGTAGGTGAAATTAATATCTGCCAAGCCTGTATGGTTTAGACCAGGAGTCTCCAAACTACAGCCCTCCAGGAACTACAATTCCCATCATGCCTACGAATGTCAGAGTTTTACAATGCCTCATGGGAAGTGTAGTTCCACAGCAGCTGGAGGGCCGTAGTTTGGAGATCCCTGGTTTAGACAATATTCACTTTGCATGCAGCTGCTGATGTCGGAGGCAAATACCCAGCTGAAGGTTTGGCAGACTCTGCCGAAAAAAAAAAAAAACTCCCACGTGCAGGAGTGTGGTCATCACGGCTCCAGAGCTGTGTACCCAGAAGACACACCGATTGCAAGGATCAGAATTAGATACCGATGCCTCGCTCTAAAGCAACCATTTCATAATGAGCTAGTATGCATACTAGCTCATTATGACTTTGCTATACAGGTTTTTTTGTTCTGCGGGTATACAACTGCTTTAAATGTCACCATATTGCAGATCCCTGGCTGCAGCGAGTACTTAGCCTTGTTTTACCTTTAGTTTCTCAAAATGATGGGGGTAAATGATATGCTCAGCATGTGTCAGAAGCACAAAAACATATATAAATAAAACTCAAACACTGCTTAGCTCACAGACTGAAATATACTGATCTTGATTAAATGCACCCCAATTACCCACTGTGTTTCCTAAACTTAAAATAGTAGATGCCTTGCTGCATCTTGAACAAACATGTAGCAAACCAAGTGTGAAATCCTAACCTGCATACTCGGTTCAGAACAATTAAAGGGGTTGTAAAGGTAAAAAAAATGTTTACCTTCATGCATAAACATGAAAGTCCCAAGCTCGCCCCCGTCATCCTCCTTGGTTCTCAATTTGTGGCCATTGATTGGCTAGGTTGATGTATCGATAGCAGCGCAGCCATTGGCTGGCACTGCCATCAATCACATCCAATGACGCAAAGCGCCGGGGCCCGAGTGATACAATGAGTGGCTATGGCCGCCACTATATCACGGGAGCCTGCTCGCAATAGCTTTCCACCATGCAAGGGAGCTTGCATGAAGGTGGAAAGCTCTTGTGAGGAGGAGCCAAGACAGCTGCCGAGGGACCTTAGAAGACCGGGTTCAGGGACACCCTGTGCAAAAACTAGATGCACAGTGGAGGCAAGTATAACAAGTTTGTAATAATTTTTTTTTTGGTAAAAAGATGTTCCCTTTAAAGCAGGGGTCTTCAAACTGCGGCCCTCCAGTTGTTTAAGAACTACAATTCCCATCATGCCTAGTCATGTCTGAATGTCAGAGCTTTACAGTGCCTCATGGGATGTGTAGTTCCGCAACAGCTGGAGGGCCGTAGTTTGAGGATCCCTGCTTTAAAGCCATGGATCAGCACAATAGCAGGGTTCAAAATCCCCCAAGTCAGAGGCAACCTACAAATTTGTTTTTAAAGGATACAAAAAACGTCTGACATTTTCATAACATTTTGGGTACTCAAACACTTTAGATGAAAAGCAGTTTTTAGTCATGAGGCCGCTTTAGAGTATATGCAATAACCTTAATATGGCATATGTATGCTTTGCGAGACCCAAGTAACTCTTGATTTATTATGGGGTAAATGCTTGTGCACAGAATTAAGACAAGCAAAGGGAATGAAGAATTAGGTGGGAACTTTCTGTCCCTGCTATACTCATAAAATATAAACTGTGTGGTAGTCACCTGTACAAAAAGGCAGACAGGGAAAAACCCACACCTGTTCACACTGACCTAATAAAAATGTATGAGGCAAATATACCAGAATTTATCTGTATGTGCATTGCTGGTTGCCATGTCATGATCTACCATAAGCACTGGATTGGCATGACAACCAACATCCACACATTTGTTACAGAATATAGCTGTGCATTTTGTTAGCAAGAAACTCCATTATGGAAAGATACTATATTTATTGGCGTATAACACTCACTTGTTTACCCTGAAAATAGAGGGTAAACTGCCTGCGTGTCGTGCGCTTTTTTCCCCCAGAAACTTCCCGCTTAAAGTTAGGGGGTGTGTTATGGTAAATGCCCTCAAGTAAAACTGGTTTGATAAACATTAAAACTTTATGGATTTTATATGAAATTATTTTGTGAAGTGTAATCACACACCACAACCATCCTATCACCTTAGAGTGGTTGTAAACCCTTACAGACCACGTTATGCTACAGGTAAGCCTATAATAAGGCTTACCTGTAGCTACCCAGGAAATCTAAACCTGCACGGTTTAGGAGACATGCCCTGTATGTGCCGATGTCATCAGCACATGCACACTGGGGCAAACTGAAGCAATGGCATGTATGTGCTGTTGCTTCAGTGACCGTGCAAGACAAAATTACAAATCTGTAATTTGGTGCTCACATGCCATTTTACCAAATAGATAAGCTGTATGGGTTGGCATGGGGTTGTATTAGCACACACATGTTCCCTTAACTGCTCAAAATTAAAGCGGATACATACATACATACACACACACACACACGACTGTTTATACGCCATTTTGCTTAACCATTCTTGGTATACACAACTCTGGCACAATGCAAGACCAGGCAAGTTTTTTCAGTTTTCCTGCATACTGTGCCACTTATGTGATCAAGCCACCTGGCATCAAAAAGTCAAAGCTGGCTTGCTTGGGCATGCAGTGTACCAGATCTCTAAACACTTCGATCTTGGGCACTACAATACATAAATACACATCACGATTCTTTAAAAATGGACAGTGCTTGCTTTTATTGAACCATTCATGGGAAGCTCTGTAGCAAGAAGAGTCACAGAATTGAACCATAAACACTACATGAAGAAATCTGTCAGTTAACACTCATTTAATATCTACTTAAACATGCAGATACTTACAGAATAAAATAAATTAGCTGAAAGATTGTGATCCCTTTGACTATTCCCTCGCCCACCTGGGATCTTCAGGGGTGGGTGAGGGACATCAGGAACACCACCGAGGCCCCGGACCCAGGTTACTACAGCAATTGAAAGAAACCCTGGAACTGGAAGAAAAAGAAAACATAGCAAGTTAGGATTATTCTCCACAGTAAAGCCACAGTTAAAGCACAGAGCTCCACTTTAATGCCTTCCTGCCTTGTAAAGAGGTGTCTGGTTTTGACTGTGGAAACCTCACAGTGTGGAGTGCATGCACAAGCAGTTACAGCCGCGTGCCCACAGTTGAGATGCCACCACCTCCCCCGATTTACTTTTTTCAAGCATCGGTTACAAACTTAGCGATGTTACCAAAATTGCTTCAAGGGGTTGTACCAGGGTGATGCCTGCAGCTGCGGGCACGACTCCAGTACCGTTCTTTAGAGTGGATGGTCGGCTTTGTTACAACCACTCAGCAACCACTAGGCTATTACAAGCTCCCCACCAGGAAGCCTGATCGACCAAAAGACCCAAACAAAGACAAAAAAAAAAATAGAAAGTATTCAAAAATGCAGATCAGGAAGTTTTGAATACTTTCAAATGCAGAGGGGGACCTTCTCTATAGTGGTCCCCCGCCAGCAATCTTGGCTCCTCTTCTGTATGCCCCTTGTGAAGGCCATATGCTACATCTGTGGTATGTGAATAAATCTAGGTCAATGACCCAGTATCAATAGGTTTAGCACTGAAGGGAGAACTAAATCCATAAGTGCTAGCATGATAGGTGCCCAGGACTCCTTCCCCAGCTTATCAGACTGGCATCCAATTGGAAGCTTCCAGAATTTATTTTTTATTTTTTTAGACTACAGGGCTGGATTTTACGACCCACCAGAGACAACATGCTCCTAAACATTAAGGGACACGCGATTATCCAATGACTGCCTCCTTGACCCACGCAGCATTGCAGTTGCCTGGAGTCAATTTGGGCATATGAACAAACCTTAAAAATGAGGCAATCATTAAGCCCAGAACACTCAATTATGCAAAAGCAAAGGGTTGGCCAGCTTTTGGACTGTCATTAACTAGGTTGGGAACAGAAAACCTTGACAGCCATGCTCTTGGACACCTACAGTGCCTTGCGAAAGTATTTGGCCCCCTTGAACTTTGCAACCTTTTGCCACATTTCAGGCTTCAAACAAAGATATAAAACTATTTTTTTGTGAAGAATCAACAAGTGGGACGCAATCATGAAGTGGAACGAAATTTATTGGATATTTCAAACGTTAACAAATAAACTGAAAAATTGGGTGTGCAAAATGATTCAGCCCCTTTACTTTGAGTGCAGCAAACTCTCTCCAGAAGTTCAGTGAGGATCTCTGAATGATCCAATGTTGACCTAAATGACTAATGATGATAAATGGAATCCACCTGTGTGTAATCAAGTCTCTGTATAAATGCACCTGCACTGTGATAGTCTCAGAGGTCCGTTTAAAGCACAGAGAGCATCATGAAGAACAAGGAACAGACCAGGCAGGTCCGAGATACTGTTGGAGAAGTTTAAAGCTGGATTTGGATACAAAAAGATTTCCCAAGCTTTAAACATCCCAAGGAGCACTGTGCAAGCGATAATATTGAAATGGAAGTATCAGACCACTGCAAATCTACGAAGACCTGGCCGTCCCCCTAAACTTTCAGCTCATACAAGGAGAAGACTGATCAGAGATGCAGCCAAGAGGCCCATGATCACTCTGGATGAACTGCAGAGATCTACAGCTGAGTTGGGAGACTCTGTCCATAGGACAACAATTTTTTTGTATACTGCACAAATCTGGACTTTATGGAAGAGTGGCAAGAAGAAAGCCATTTCTTAAAGATATCCATAAAAAGTGTTATTTAAAGTTTGCCACAAGCCACCTGGGAGACACACCAAACATGTGGAAGAAGGTGCTCTGGTCAGATGAAACCAAAATCAAACTTGTTGGCAACAATGCAAAACGTTATGTTTGGCGTAAAAGCAACACAGCTCATCACCCTGAACGCACCATCCACACTGTGAAACATGGTGGTGGCAGAAATATGGTTTGGGCCTGCTTTTCTTCAGCAGGGACAGGGAAGATGGTTAAAATTGATGGGAAGATGGATGGAGCCAAATACAGGACCATTCTGGAAGAAAACCTGGAGTCTGAAAAAGACCTGAGACTGGGACGGAGATTTGTCTTCCAACAAGACAATGATCCAAAACATAAAGCAAAATCTACAATGGAATGGTTCACAAATAAACATATCCAGGTGTTATAGAATGGCCAAGTCAAAGTCCAGACCTGAATCCAATCGAGAATCTGTGGAAAGAACTGAAAACTGCTGTTCACAAACGCTCTCCAGCCAACCTCACTGAGCTTGAGCTGTTTTGCAAGGAGGAATGGGCAAAAATGTCAGTCTCTCGATGTGCAAAACTGATAGAGACATACCCCAAGCGACTTACAGCTGTAATCGCAGCAAAAGGTGGCGCTACAAAGTATTAACTAAAGGAACACTAACGTCAAACATTTTTTTTTTTTTAAATAACAAACATGTTATACTTACCTCCACTGTGCAGCTCGTTTTGCAGAGTGTCCTCTAACCCTGTCTTCTGGGGTCCCTCGGCAGCTGTCTCAGGTCCTGCTCGCAAAAGCATTCCACCTTAATGCGAGCGAGTGCGGTGGAAAGCTTTTGTATCACACGGCCCCGCCCCCTGGCGTCATCCAGTGTGATTGACAGCAGCGCCAGCCAATGGCTGCGCTGCTATCAATCCGCCCAGCCTAGCCAATCAACGGCCAGGCTGGGAACCAAAGAGGTCAGGTAAGTAAAACGGGGGCTCGGTACCATCGGATGTTTTTTCACTTTAATGCTTAGGATGCATTAAGGTGAAAAAACATTTACCTTTCCAACCCCTTTAATGGGGCTAAATAATTTTGCACGCCAAGTTTTTTTATTTGTTAAAAAAGTTTGAAATAGCCAATACATTTCTTTCCACTTCATGATTGTGTCCCACATGTTGATTCCTCACAAAAAATTACAGTTTTATATCTTTATGTTTGAAGCATAAAATGTGGCAAAAGGTCGCAAAGTTCAAGGGGGCCGAATACTTTCGCAAGGCACTGTATATATGTTTCCCCAGACAATGGGTCTAATCCAGTGCCAGTTCCTGAATCTTCAGGACCTGGGCCCCTGCAGAGTTTGATGAACACTGGCAGACCAGGCCAACTCAGCGGGCTGAACAAAAATTAAACTTAAACAGAACACACTGGTCAGGGCTTGCTGACAGATGCTGTTTTTCCAGCATTCCCATTTGACAAGTTGGATGTTTGGCCAACTTCATTCAGACAGGCTGCTGTACACAGGCCTAATGTTGGCTGGTTTCTGTTGAACCAGGAGATAAACCCTTTTTAACCACTTAAGACCCGGACCAATATGCAGGTAAAGGACCTGGCCAGTTTTTTCGATTCGGCACTGCGTCGCTTTAACTGACAATTGCACGGTTGTGTGATGTGGCTCCCAAACAAAATTGGCATCTTTTTTCCCGCAAGTAGAGCTTCCTTTTGGCGGCATTTGATCACCTCTGCGGTTTTTATCTGTTGCGCTATAAACAAAAATAGAGCGACAATTTAAAAAAAAAATATTCTTGGTAAAAAAAACTAGGGGATATAGTTACAAAACTAGGGGATATAGTTTTATGGCATTTTTATTCAATTATTTTAAAAAAATTTACTACTACCAACAGCGATCTTTTTTGTGACTGCGACATACCGGACGATTTTAACACATTTTTGGGAACATTGTCCACAGCAAAAAATGCTATAAAAATGCATTATTTACTGTGAAAATGACAGTGCAGTTAAGGAGTTAAACGCTAGGAGGCGCTGTAGGGGTTGTGTGACCTCATGTGTTTCTAACAGTAGGGGGCGGGGCTGGACATGTGATGTCACTGATCGTCTTTCCGATATCAGGGAACGGACGATCAGTGACCTTGCCACTGAAAAACGGGGAAGGTATGTTTACATACACACACACCTCTCCCCGTTCTTCAGCTCCTGTGACCGATCCCAGGACACTGGCGGCGATCGGGTATGGAGCTTTGGACTGGGTCGCAGTCCGAACCACGACTGGGCTCTTAAAAGAGGACGTACAGGTACGTGCCTGTGTCCAGCCGTGCCATTCTGCCGACGCAAATGTGCAGGAGGTGGTCCTTAAGTGGTTAAAACCACTTTACGCTACATGCAAGCCTACATTAAGAAGTTTAGGAGATATCCCGTGACCACGTCCCCATCGAGACGAAACGTTGGGAGGCAACGTTCTGACATTACTGCGTTTTGTTCGAGGAGCCGGCCGGCTCAATTTTTATACATGCTGCATTACAACTACTTTGATACAAGTGTAAATCTTTATCTTATTAAAAACCTTGAGGATCCTATGCTATGGGAGCTCCCTTTTCTTTTTAAAACATATGTACCGGTATACCGCTTGAGGCCATCCATTACTGTGACCGTCCCAGTCTGGTGATATGCTGTGAGGATACCATTATTATATGCCATCTTTGATCTCCTGTAATACGAGATCATAGAGTTCCGTAAGAGTCAGTGTGTGACTTAGGTGGAGGTGCTTCCATCATCACTTTCTTCAGGAGTTGGGATTATCTTTCTTTCACTTTGGAGACCATTTATTATTCATCCTGCTATGGACTTTTTTGGTGGACTGCGATTAACCCATTAGGGCTCATTTGTTTTCTTACCAAGTTTACGGTGATCACCGTTTGCCATTTCTTGTGCTGGCATCAGTGCATCTTGTAAAACGTACATTAGCGCAGCTTCTTTGTACATTTCATTGCCGCTTTAGTAAATTTAGAGTAAGCGCAGTATATTTTTTTTCATTTCATCCCCTGTATGTGCTGAGGTCATCGGCACATGCTCACTGGGGCAAACTGAAGCAATTGCACCTATGTGCTGTTGCTTCAAACAGCATGCCGTTACCGTCAGCTCCCGCACGCATGCACGGGAGTGAAGTCATCGCGGCCCCAGCCAATCTCAGAGTCAGAGCCGCAATACCTGGAAGCAACTCCAGTGAGACGTGGACTGCTGTGGGGGCTGCGATCTGAGGCAATATATAATGAGCTAGTATGCAATGCATACTAGCTTATTCGTCCGTCTCGCAGGGTGTTTATTTCGCCCCACAAGGGTTTACTTCAAGAACTCCCAAAAACACTTGGGGAGGAGTGAACAACTTATCTTAAATAGGACAGTCAAAAAAAGGTCAGTACTAAAATGGAATTTTGCTTTAATTTGTCATTGTACTTATATCAGCTAGCCCAGCACTCAAATTTACACTCGCCTGCTCGCATTTTGCGAGTAAATTTTGAGGGCTGGCAAGTGTGGGCTGCTTCGGAGCGGGCCAGGAGGAGAGTCGCATCGCCGCCTGGTTGTTCAAAGCGCAGGTAACGTTACAGCTTTCAATTCAATAGCTGTGTTGCCTGCCGCGAGCGTCATATACAGCCCCTGAATATAACGTTTGCGGCAGGGAACACAGCTATTGAATTAAAAGCTGTTCCCGGCACTTTGATCAGGCGGTGGATCCGTCTCCTCTCTTACCAAGCACAGGTAGGCTGCGATATGGGGACATCTGGCTGCGATGTGGGGACATTTGACTTTTTGGGCATGGATAAAGTTGTTAATATTTATTTTTATAACTTAATTCTGGTTTTGGGTTTAATACCACCAACTGAATCCTGAAGTGTAAGAAAAAATAGACGCCCGAGCCCCCCTCTAGCTGGTCAGGTTGCTGACCTAAAAAACGTAGGAGGCAGCTATACAAGAACTTTTGATCTGTATGCGCATTGCCATTTCATGATCTGCTATAGGCACCGAGTCATCATGACAACCAAGCAATGTCCACACATTACAGGAATCTAGCTGTGCATTCCATTTGTAAGAAACCATGTATGGTGGAATAAAAAATCCCCTAAAGAAAAACTGGTTTCATAAACATGAATAAAATTCATTGTTTTATATGTAGTTCTTTTGTAAAATGTGATCAGCAATGAAATCCTATCCGCTTAAATACACATCTTTAATTGGTGCTCACAAATAAATGAGATGTAAAGCACTGCTTAACAGTCAAGGTATGATCCAATATTAGAATTTTAATAGGCTCTGGTCTAGAGATTTTAACTCTTGTACACACCGCCCCTCACCCCAAGCTCGTGTTCTCTCAGCAGATGCAGCAAGCAGATGCCCACAGGGATTTGAGAGACCTGAAAACAGCAGCCATTTGCAGATTGCTTTATGCATATGCACAAAATAAACCCTCCATTTTGTAGCAAGATTGGGAACTCAAGGAAATGTCATGAATACCATATTCTGCATGTTCACTTTGCAGATGTAGCAAACATAACTAAATATTTCACATAACCAGTTCAGTTTTAGGCATCAGGAGACTTGAATCCAACTGCATGGAAACAGGTGAAGACCTTCTGCTGGCTTTATTTTAATGTAAAAGCCAAAACCATGAAGGGTCATTTCAGCATGCAGATGCTGGCGACACATGGACCAAATTATTTCAAGAGAAATGCAGGAGCAGTTTTAAAAAGGAAAAAAGGCTACATAATGACCCAACCTGTTTAATGCAGATTCCACACCGTTTTGCACTATCCACATTTTCTAATAAGCCATTTAAAGCATTATTTACCCCCCCCCCCCCCAATCAAATGAAAGAAAATCTATTGCTGGCCATTTCCTGTGAATTGCCGAATCGTTTAAGCATCGTTTAGACTTGAATGGGGAGAGGGGCTGCGATAGAAGGAGGTCTCCCGCCCCTGTAAAAATTAAAACCCAGCAGCTACACATACGGCAGCTGCTGACTTAAAGCGGATCTCCACCCTAAAGTGAAGATCCGCTGATCGGAACCCTCCCCCCCTCCGGCGTCACATTTGACACCTTTCAGGGGGGTGCAGATACCTGTCTAAAGACAGGTATCTGCACCCACTTCCGGCCCGCAGTCTCGGGCAAAAGACGGGCTTTTCCCGTTGTGTGCTGGGAACTCTCGGCTCCCAGCACACAGCGGGAGCCAATCGCCGGGCGCAGCGCGACTCGCGCATGCGCCGTAGGGAACCGGGCAGTGAAGCCACAGCGCTTCACTTCCTGGTTCCCTCACCGTGGATGGAGGGGGGAGCAGCAGGGTGACGAGCGGTCGCTCGTCCTCCGCTACGGACGCCACTGGACTCCAGGACAGGTAAGTGTCCTAATATTAAAAGTCAGAAGCTGCAGTATTTGTTGCTGCTGGCTTTTAATATCTTTTTGGGGTGAACCATCCGCTTTAACAGGACACTTACCTGTCCTAGAGTCCATCAATGTCGGCACAGCAGCTGATGTTGCGGCCCAATTGCAGGTATGAGAACCCGGCAGTGTAGCATTACAGCTTCAAGCCAGGTCCCTACTGTGCTCTCGCCCGACGGCAGGGGAAGGAGGGAGTTGAGCTGCCGACAATGCGCCATGGCCCAGGCTCCTGGAATGGGGACAGGTATCCACTGCGCCGTTCCTTCCGTGACTTTGACAAGGCACATGCGTGCAAAATATATAGTCACTGCAACAGAACAAGCCTCTCCCCTCCGAAAGATGCCAAATGTCTCACTGAGGCCCTTTTCACACTTTTACGACTTGTGCCCAAGATTTGGGACTGCAAAGTAGCAGAAGTCAGTCCCCATGATTTCCAATGACAACCATTCATATTCCGAGTTCAAAGTAATCCCTGCACTACTTGGTCGACTGATGAAAGTTCAGGTTCATAGACCTCAAGTCTCCCTAAAATTGCATCAAAATCATGTGACTGAAGACGTGGTAGTGTGATAAGAGACCTAAAGCTGCAGAGAGCAGCAGATGGGGAGGTCTACATGTTGCTACATGATACTTTGCACCTGTGGCAAAGTAGACCCAAAATGTAGCGATTAGCAGGCCTGCCAAACTATACAATATTTAAAGCGGAGGTTCCGCTGGTTTTGCTTTTTTTTTTTTATGTGCAATGCATGGTAATATAGCTAGCTAGGTACGCCTCACCTGCTAGCCGCTCGTACGTCCGTCCGCTCCGTTTTCGTAAAAAAGAAGAACTTAGAAAGAATACTCCTGTGCTTTTCCATCTTGCTTGTGGGTATTTTGAATCCCACAAGCAAACACTTCCTGGATTTCTTGACACATGACGCGCTTTGCGAGTCATGTGACCCGCTTCCCGCACCACGTGACACCTCGAGCTAGCGCGAGAATACACGCCTAGCTATTCCGAATGGTCTCCTGTGAGTGTAGCAACGTCACTCCCAGGAGACCTTGCGACCATTAAGCCTCGAGTCGTCGGGGAAAAGGAGTGACACGCCCACTCCCCCGCAGGGAAGAAGACCCGGAAGTCATGCCGAATACAGGTAAGGGTACACATTTAGAAAAAAATAACAACGCTACAAGCATTTATTGAGGCTTCAGAAAAGATAGATATAAAGTTCAGTTTGAGGGTGAACCTCCGCTTTAAGTTAGAGAGGTCGTAAACTGTACTTTTGTATTTTTACCTACAGGTAAGCTTACATGCAGGTTCAATGAATATTTGAAACGTGCACCGCTTTGGAGATATTCTAGTGAGCAGCAGTCTGATGTCACCAGCGTATGCCCTCTGAACAGCATACGTGCCATTTATTTAGAGCATGCATGGGAGTGACCTCATCACGGCTCGTCAAGCGGCTGCAACCTGTGTACCCAGAAGACCAGGTGAAGATGAAGGCCTCTACATCAGTGACAGCACATTGTTGGAGGGCTGCGTTTCAAGGCAAGTTTCTCATAGTGTGCCATGCGATGTGTTAAAAATGGGGTTTAAAACAGGCAGTGAGGAAGCATTGCATGCCTGGTCAGTAGCCTCTGGAGTGCTTCAGAGGCAAGGGAGATTTAGAAGCATGCCTAAATCTACCATTAGAGCAGTAATATCACCCTGCAGCATCTATAGATCAAGTGCCTTCTGGGCCACCAGCTGCAGAGTAAGGGGGTAGAGTTGGATGAAGTTTGTCACATGACTGCACAGAAAAACTTAGGTGGGAGATGATCAGAGCAATGGGAAGCAACATTTAGGCCCCTTTCACATGTGCGGACCGTTCGTACTTTTATTTTTACAAGTCAGTTTACGGACTTGTAATGCATCCCTATGGGATTGCGTCCATTAGCGGATGATGCATCCGCTAACGTCTGCAAAGATCCGCGTCCGTAAAGATCCGGTTTTTCGGATGGAAGAAAACCCTATTTTTTTCCATCTGGCGGATCAATACGGACAGAAGGTCCGTATTCATCTGATTCCCCATAGGGGAGAACGGAGGAAAGACCAGGCGGTCTCTGCACAGTGTCCGGGGACCGCCCTGTCCGCCGACAGCTCAGCGGGGATTTACAGATGATCCCTGCTGAGCCGACTGACACACGGAGCGGACACAAAAACGGTCCACTCCGTGTGAAAGGACCCTTTAACAGGAGAGTTATTGTGTAGCCTTTAAATGAGCTCTGATGCATACCTTTTTCCACAGAAGTGGACTGTACCACTAAAAACCTGAGTGGGAATAAAGACTACTCAACACTTAAGGGGATTGCAAAGGTTTTTTTTACTACATCGTGGGGCACCACCCACACAGCTGCATCATTCATACACAACATCCTTTGCAGCTGTCGGCTTGTAGTTTTCTATGAACTACCACGTCGCTGTAAGCACTGCAGTAGTTCACCGATTCTTCCTGTCAGACTGTATCGCAGATACACCAACAGGTCTGCAGGAGACTGCTTGGCATTAGCGATCTGCTGGTGCACGGCTTTAGAGCACAGGTGTCAAACTGGCACCCTTCCAAGTGTTGAAGGAACTACAAGTCCCATGAGGCATTGTACAAGCATGACTTTCACAGGCAAATGCATGATGGGACTTTTATCTCCACAACAGCTGGAAGGCCACCAGTTTGACAGCCTAGCGTTGGGGGCTTCTGCAACAATTTTTTTTTAAATGATGCTCAGATTTAAACACTGTTCTTGCTCGCTTTTTCAAGTGGTAGAAGTCCAAATTACAACTAGGAGGACCTTTTAGCAAAGCACTGTGCATCAAACTGCCTTATTCATCCCGCCCCCATACCACCCCTTCAGAAAATATGGTTTTCTCCTTTTGCATCTCAGTGGATCTTCTCCAGCCTCAATACAGCCACTCCCTGTCCTCACTGGAAGCACAGGTGACAAAAAAAATAAAAGTTGAGCTGCATGGCCAGGGCTGCCAACAAGGGGGCACTTTGTCTTTCTGTACAGGGCCTGGACCCCATCAGTTCAAGAGGGGGCAGGCACCTCACAAGCAGGGGGAAAAGGGACGACAATTGATCCCCTGTGGCTGCCTGTGCCGCAGCAGGAAGGTTTTTCCTCCTGCCCCTTAGGCCAGCTACTGCATGGGTAGCCACAGAAGGGAATGGTTCTAGCAATTGCTCCCCCTTCATCACTGATCACCCTGTCCTCAATCCCCTTGTTACCCATAACCCCACGTACCCCATCCCCTGCAGTGCTGCCAAGCATCACCTGAGCTATGGTAGGCACACGATTGTTTCTGGATGGAGAGCAGGTGCCTGTTAATATGGCATATTTAAAGGCCCCTCCCTTTTCTGAACAGCAAGTGACCTGTACCCATCACTGTCTGTTGGTCCATTCATAACTAAATAGTAAAGTGTTTACTAGGCTTCAGATTTTAAAAAGGAAGCCTCTACAGAGGAACGAGAAAAAAAAATCCAATTGTTGATCTCCCTACCATGTCTCCCACCCCTAACCAATCCTGCCAAGTGTTTAGCGGTTCTGACCTTGTGAAATCAGTTACTCATTTAAGTCCCCCTACCTAGGTCATTCAATTTCAAGTGGTACCCCATCACCATCCAGTCCCCTTTCACAACTGTCAAATCGTATGTGTATCCTAAGAAGACTTGACTGGCTAACGGATATGGCCACGTCACTCAGAAGTAACATGACACCTGGGAAAAAAAAAAAAACTGGATGATCACATCCCAAGGCAAGAGAATAAAAGTGCGTTTTCCTCCTCTAATCAGGGGATTTGGGGAGGAGTACATTGTTAAACTGGAATTGGACTTCAAGAAAAATAAAATTGGAGAGTCACTCATGGAAATTAACCTAGTGGCAGAAAAAAAAAAACCCACATCCAAGACATCCAGTTTTAAAAAAGATGCACTGTACTGCCTAGTCTCAGAATCACATAAGGTTTCCTGTTGTGCCATGTTGAAAAAAAAAAAACACCCACCCCCCCCCCCCCCCCCAAGAAATAATTTTTAGATAAGACAAGAGCCATTGGCTGCTCTACAATATGCATGGTTTAGAACACTTTAATTATGCAGCTCGATTTTTTTATCCTAGCTAGGAAGGCCCTAAAACACCTACCAAGTCAAAAAGATGGCGCTTAATTACAGGCACAAGCCAGCTGCTAGGCAATGGCACACGCATTCTATCCTGACACACCTTGGCTGCAACAGTTCAGGGAAATTGCAAAATTCAACCTCATCATGCATGTCCTTGGGATATATAGGGGGGTCAAACCCACAAACAGGTCTGATCACCAACCGTGACTGAAGCAAGGGAGACATTTAAGCTTTAATGCAAGGATAAGGATCTTTATTTCAGCCACACGATTAATCAAAGATGGGCTTCCAAGAAAAAAAAAAAAAAAGTGCGTATGTATATTTTTATCAAGATGAATCCTCTGATATATTGAGAGATTTATATTTGTCCATCATTTGATATATGATCCTCTGATATATTGTGCTTCCAATGAATGAAAAACAAAAATTAAGCCAATGATCCCCTGATATATTGACAGATTTATGTCTGGCCATCATTGGAAATATAGCCGTTTTCCGATAGCTTGATAGGCAGGTGTATCCATCAAAGGATCATTGTAGATATATCTATATTTCCAATGATCCTTTGATGGACATATATACATCTGCCCATCAATATATCAGATGATTAGCTATATCTCCAATGATCCTTCGATGGACGTACTGTATATAAAAATCTGCCCATCAATATATCAGGCTGACCATAGCTATATCACCAATGATCCTTTGATGGACATATATACATCTGCCCATCAATATATCAGATGATTAGCTATATCTCCAATGATCCTTCGATGGACGTACTGTATATAAAAATCTGCCCATCAATATATCAGGCTGACCATAGCTATATCTCCAGTAATCCTTTGATGGACAACTCTACATCTATCAATATATCAGAGGATCATTGTCTCCATGTTAAAATGGATCAACAAATGTATCCCACCCCCCTCCCAATACATTAGCGCTGTGACAATCCTTAGGGAAAGAGGCTGCGGTCTACTACCCAATCAGGTTTATTTAGATCCATCAGCTATGGCCTGGCAGATTATCCATAATAAATGGATTGCTCAAGTAGGTCCACATATTAAATGGCTTGGTAAATCTTAAGACTTTACAGACAGTGTAAAATACGTCCAGCTTTACATCATCTCCTACCTTAAAGGAGCTTAAATATCTGGGGAGGGTAGGGGGCTAGGTTAGAAAGGGGGGGGGGGAACACACACACCATTTTATATTGACATCTTGAAATACACAATATATTAATTTCTTATTTAAATGACATTTTGCGCATTGAATTAAAATGCTGCATAACCCATCTTACATGGGTTTTCATCCTTGGTCACCTGGTCAAAAAAAAAATGACACTTGAGACTTTCAGGACTATAGTGGCCAGCGTTTTTTCCCCCCAGACAGGGCACTACAGATGCAGAACAGAGCAAAAAATAAAACCCCACAGGCCTAAATAGGAAATAAAAGGGCCTATTTGTTATGCGCTTTCGCCACACTGGGAAGGTGCGCTCTCATGGGAGCAAACAAGGCCTAATCCTCTATCATGCCAGAAGGAGGGACACGTGACCTGTACATGTAAAGGCCTACTATTATAAGAAAACAGAGTTGGGTGAGAAGACAGAGGAAAAAGGGGAAGGCGTCAGACGGCCGACACAACACAAGAGGCCTCCTACCTTTCACTACTATTACTGGGAATACTCAGAAGAGGCATGATGATGTAGCTTATATTTCCTTCCTTTTCTCTGGCAAAGCAATGGCTATTGAGTATCCGCTGAAGAGAGGATTTCACCATCCGGCCTCTCTGGTCTGAGAACCAGGAATCCTCCGGCCTTCTGCCTCTTCCGACGGTACCTCTCAAAATGGCGAACCGCTGTTGCAAATAACACCTTTAAGTAGAGGAATGGCTGCCCCCGCCTCTCACACTGTCACCCTCGTTGCCCAATCAACTAACCCCTTTCCGGGCCCGCCCGAGACCGCGAGTTCCCAGAACTGGCCGCTGGTTGGCCGCGGAACGAACGGGGCAGGTCCACACGGGTTTCTCTTTTCCCCGCCCCGTAACTTGCGCTTGGCAACAGCGCGCGCACGCCAGCAATGACGTTAGGAAAAAGCACGTGGACGCGCATGCGGTTGGACTAAATAAGGACAAATAGTTTGAGGAATGGAGGAAAACTCGTGATGTGAACATGTAGGCACGGTATAACAGAGGAATTCTACTTGTACCCGGAGAAAGTAAGTGTGCCCCGGCCTAAGACGTATGATAAAGACTCAGTAAGAGGGGCTCCTGGAACATGACAGTGCGCAAGCTTTGTGTGGGAGAGGTTGTGAAATCGCTGTGCGGCGCGGTCACGTGAAGGAAGACGTAAGCGGAAGTGGGCGCAGCTTGGTCATGGAGCCTTGTTTTTATTTATTTATTTCACTGGTTTGCCTGCGTGCTTCAATATCTTCATACAATTATAAGGTTGTCTTGTAGAGTACAAGCAAAGGCAAAATCGTTTTTCATTTTAAATAGAAAGGATTAATATTATATATCTATTAAAAACATATATACATATATCTATCTAAGACATATATATTTTAGATTATTATTATTATTAAAGCTGAGTTCTAGTCACGTGTGAGGAAAATAAGTCAGCAGCTACAAAAACTGTAGCTGCTGCCTTTAAAGAAAAAAAAGAGCCACTCTCCTGTCACACAATCCAGCGCTGTGCTCACCCCAGTCAGTCGCACCCGCTATCATCGTTCTTCGGCGCCAGTCTCTTCACTATAGGCACCCGGCTGTGACAGCTGTGCCCCACTGGGCATGCGGATCGCGGCTGGTCGATGCAGTTTTCTGGGACCTGTTAATTTCCCAGAAGACTGGGTGGGGGGGGGGGACAGAAGTGGGAGCAAGTGCCTGCCAAAATTGGGTACCCGCTCCTCAAAAGTGATAATTCGGCGGCGCTCCACTTAAACCTCTTAATGTCAATGTAACTGGGAGGCCTGAGTTACCATGAATGCAGCCCCACCATTGGCGTGAATGCAGCCCTATCATTGGCGTGAATGCAGCCTCACCACTTCAGTTTTTGGTGAAGCCTCTAGAAGGAGTTTTCATACTGCGCCGAGCTGACCTTTAAAGTTGCAGAACCCCTGACCCTCTGTCTGGATAGCACGGATTGGCCCGTGCTGATTATATTCACTTTCCCAAGAGAAAAAAAAAACCTCTCTAGCAATACCCACCAAACTCATAGCTCCCAACTGTCCCTGATTTCGAGGGACTGTCCCTGATTTGGGGCAATGTCCTTCTGTCCCTCATTCCTCCTCATTTTGTTCCTCATTTATCTATCAAAAAGTGTTTTCCAGTGCCAAACCTTTCGCCTGATTTCTAAATTGCTGCATTTGTAAATTCCAAAAGCCAATATAAAGAATAGTAGTGGTAAAAAAAAAAGCACTTGTGGGTTTAACCAATCTTGTTTTTTTGTACAATGCTCCTTTAAGGGGGTGCGACAATGGGTGTGTCCTATGCCTGCATACTTTTGCTGATAGGTGTCCCTCATTCCCATCTCAAGAAGTTGGGAGGTATGCCAAACTGAGCATGTGTGACTCCAAGGCTCTGTCTTATCCGGGAGGACAGTGCAGGGAGGAGAGGATCTGTGCATAAAAGTTCCAGCAGCTTTTTTACACAATGCAGAGGATTAACCCCTTAAGTTCCACAGTGTCAGTGTCAGTGTTAGATGTTGAGAGAGCAAGACGCTCTCAAACGAGTCACTCTCTCAGGGATAGCACAGCCAGGCAGGGTCCTCCCACTGTGCGGCTCCAGGCCTCACAGACAGGCAGGGCTTCCACCTCCCTGTCATTGCTGCCGCTACCACGATCCACTTGCCTCTGAGTACCCCTGCTCGCTGATCCAGGCTTTCCCTGGATCCCTCTCACACCAGGTAAGAGCCTTACTGGGACCATTGACAGCCGTCCTTTTTAGGACAAGCCGCCGCAAAACACCCATGCCACACGGCTCTCCCCTGCTCCTTTTCCCCCTCCTCGGTGGCCCCCCCCACTACCGGCCTGCCGCCAGCCCCGCCATTTCGGGTGCTTTTTCTTAGATAACCGTGCCAGCCTGTGGGGAATCGCGGGTGCCGCGATCTAGGAAAGACCGCGGCTTCACTTGCGGCTTAACGCCGCACCGCTTCCCACACGCTGCTAACACCTCTTAATAGGCCACCCATCCCCACCAGCCTCCGCTACCCTCGGGCGCTGTGTTACTTTCCCTCCGCGCCGGTTGCTGGGGATTCGCGGCAGCCGCGACTCAGGAAAGGCCGCGGCTTCATCCGCGACCTAGCGGCGCGCCGCTCCCCACCCCCAACAATCGGCATCTATTGCTTTAATCGGGCCAGAAAGCCCCCCCCCTACCCCAGTAGAGCCCCCTTGCCCCCCGATCATCCTTCTCAGCCCCCCAGGCGGCACAGACAGTGGTCCACTTAGCCTGGTACCCCCCCAGCCTGGATCCTGCTGCCAGGTCGGCGGCCATCTTGCTCCACCCAGCCCTATCTCCCCCCTTTCAAATTCACTTAAAACTTGATCCAGGGCTTAACCCGATCGCCTCTTTAGGGGTCAGGAAGGAATTTGTTTCCCTACCACAGCATATTGGCGCAGCGTGGTCAGGTTTTTTTTGCCTTCCTCTGGACCAAGCTAGGATCAGAGGATTCAGCTATCCTTGAGAATCCACCCCCCCCACCCCTTTTTTCCACGGCGGCCATGGTTAATCGGCAATACTTGGCGGAGAACATTTGGGATCTGGATCGATTTGCCGCAATTCTGCCGGCCGCCACCAAAAAAGCCCTAAGAAATCTGCGACTTTTGAGGATCGATCGACTACCAAAAATCGCAGCCATTTACCCCAGCCTAAGCACATATCATGTGCTTTGATCAACACTAGATCGGCAGTAAAGCACCGATTAGAAATCCATGATTTCTTATTGCAACATGACTTAGACTGCCTCTTTATAACAGAGAGCTGGCTCACAGCCGACTGTAACACCATTCTAGGAGAATTGGTGCCAGAAAACTACCGTATTATAACGGAAAATAGAATAGGGCAAAGAGGAGGAGGATTGGCTGTGATCCATAAGACGCATCTTGCAATCACAAAACCAAGCCTTCAAAACCCTCTTCCATTCATGGAAACCCTTACTCTTCAACTGCAAGTAAACTGCCAGGAGACCGTCCGGATTCTACTCTGCTATAGGCCACCCGGCCCAAAATCGCAGCTTCTCCCATCATTGACAGACTTTGTCTCCACCTATACCCTGAACAGCAAACACCTTTTGCTGCTCGGGGACTTCAACCTCTGGGCCAACTCCCCGCAAGACCTCATTGCCGACGCCTGCATCGACCACCTGGAAGGATTAGGGCTTCAGCAACTAGTATGTGGGCCCACACATGCTTCAGGTCACACGCTCGATCTTATTTTCAGACAAGATCTGGAAATAAAAATCTTGGAAAATGAACCATTGCCATGGACAGATCACCATGCAATTAAATTCATTATTTCCGAATTCCCCCCTTAACAAAAACATCAAATCCAGTGACAACACACTGGACCAGATGTCAGAAGAAGCTCCACTCGGAACTCTTCAAAGCCACGTTAGGGGAAAAAATAAAAACAATTCAGCCGCACCAAACGGCGGAAGAAACACTGGAGGCCATAAACACAGCACTATTGCAGTCAGCTGACTTGATAGCGCCGAAACGAAAGACCCAGATCCGGAAAAATAACTCCAGCTGGTTCAACAACCAGCTGGCGTTACTGAAGCAAGAGCGCAGAAGGGTAGAAGCCGCCTGGAAAAGAAGCTCGTCAGATGAGAACCTCTCGATCTACAAGGCAATAACCAGAAAATACTACAAGCAAATCTTCGAGGCCAAGAAAAACTATTTTTCTGAGGCTATCAACGGTGCCCTAAACCGCCCCCGCGAACTCTTTAAGCTGGTCACTCAGACCATGAATCCAAGATGTCTTGAAGCCCCCAACTTGGATACACAAGAATTTTGCAATGAGTTATCGGATTGCTTCATTAACAAAATTGAGGCAATCCGGCAAAGCATTCAGCAAAACAATTTCTCTCCTAGCCCCCCCCCGTAGTTATTTACACAACACCTGCAGTAATTCACCACAGTTAGGTGAGTTCACGCTGGAACCCATCTCCATTCAGACCACGAAAAATATCATCGGCACTCTGCGCAACAGCACTGCGCCAAATGATATTATCCCCACCAAACTGCTGAAAGAATGCGCCGACATCCTGGCACCTCCTGTCACGCAGCTTATCAACCAATCCTTCAGGGAGGGCATAATGCCCTCCCAGCTGAAGGAGGGCATTATTCAGCCCATCTTGAAGAAAGCCACCCTGGATCCTAAGGACCCACTTCACTGGCGCCCCATAACAGGCCTAAATGTTCTCTCCAAGGTAATGGAGAAAGTAGTGGTACAGCAGCTGCAACAGCATCTAGATACCCACAACTTACTTGATCCATTTCAATCAGGATTCCGTCCCGGTCACGGGACAGAAACTGCATTGCTTAAGATATGGGACGACGTTCTCGAGGCCGCAGACGAAGGAGAATCTTCACTTCTGGTTCTGCTGGACCTAAGCGCAGCCTTTGATACAGTAGATCACAAGCTGTTATTGACTTGGCTGGCTAAAATAGCCAAAGTCGCAGAAAGCGATCTATCCTGGTTCTCCTCTTTTTTGGAAAACCGATCGCAAATAGTGAAGCTAGGACCCTTCACTTCTGAAAAACGCACACTATCGTGCGGGGTCCCTCAAGGATCTCCCCTGTCGCCGATGTTATTCAACATCTATGTGCGTCCTCTTTTCGAAATCATCAGCAGCCAAAAACTGCTATATCACTCATATGCAGACGACACGCAACTGTACTTCCGCATTTGCAATAAAAAGGATCACCACCTCAATCTAGAGACCTGTCTCTCTTTGATAGAGGACTGGATGACAAAGAGTTATCTCAAACTCAACAGAGCGAAAACAGAACTTCTTCTGTTTCACGCCAAGCGTAGGAATCAACCGGCAACAACTTGGATCCCATTCTGGGCAAAATCATCACCCCTAGCGCCAAAGTCAAAAGTCTCGGGATCATCTTTGACTCCTACATGACAATGGACGCACAAATAGGGTCAGTAGTCAGCGGATCTCACCATCTGCTGCGCCTACTACACAGACTTACTCCTTTTATTCCCAAGGAAGACATAGCGGTCGTGGTGGGAGCGATTGTAAACTCCAGACTGGACTATGCAAATGCCCTTTACCTCGGACTCCCCAAGTACCAAATCGCTCGTCTTCAAGTCGTTCAAAATACGGCCGCCAGACTTGTGACTGGGAAAAAACCCTGGGAATCAATCTCACCTTCACTGAGATCCCTTCACTGGTTACCAGTTAAAGACAGAATCACCTTTAAAGCACTCTGTCTAACGCATAGATGTATCCATGGGAATGCTCCCCATTATCTATGCAAAAAAATAAAAGCTCACAATCCCAATCGTATTCTATGATCCACCAATCAAAATCGGCTTCAGATACCGAAAGCCAGATACAAGTCCAAAGGAGACAGGAGATTCGCTGTCCAAGGTCCCAGACTATGGAACGCCTTACCAACCAGCATTCGGTTGGAGGAGAACCACTAATGCCGCGTACACACGATCATTTTTTGTGATGAAAAAAAACGACGTTTTCTGTGAAGTAAAAAACGACGTTTTTAAAACGTCACTTTCAAAGACGATGTTGCATACACACCTTCGTTTTTTTTCACAAAAAACGAGGTTACGTTCACCACACTTTTCCATTGAAGCTCGCTTCATAACTAGCTTCTGGGCATGCGCGGGTTGAAAAACGTCGTTTTAAACGACGTTTTTGCTACACACGGTGACTTTTTGTGAAACAAAAAACGACGTTTTGAAAAACGACACAAAAAATTCAAGCATGTTGGAATTTTTTTTGGTCGTTTTTTTTAAGACAAAAAACGACGTTTTGCCCACACACGATCAATTTAAATGACGTTTTAAAAAACGTCGTTTTTTTTCATCGCAAAAAACGACCGTGTGTACGCGGCATAAGTCTTCAGGAGAAAGATCAAGACTCATCTCTTTTGATCTCAAAGGAGACAGGAACAACAAGCGCCCAGAGGCGATTTACTTCGCATGTGCTGCGCTATATAAGTTTTCATTCATTCATTCATTCATTCAGTGAGTATAACAAGCATGCTTTAATGTATATACACATTGATTTTACTGTTGTGGGTTTAGTAACACTTTAAAGGCACCATATATAAAAAAAAAAGATAGTATTTAGGCGCCTTTCACACGGATGGCTGTCCTGCCGCAGTTAAAAGCATGTTTCTTTCTTTTGAAATTCAAGACTCCAGGCACAGCGATCAGCTGCATTTGTACACTGCGATTAGCTGTGTTTACATGCAGCTACGTTTAGCTGCAGTTGGCCATTGTCATCCCCATAGCAACCGTTTTTATTTTGATGTGCTTCCTGTTGTTTTTTTGTTCACGCTGCTATATGCAGCTGACACAGTGCACTGCGTTTACCTGCAGTTATGTGCAGATAGCTGAGCAAAGTCGTTCCTGGACGCAGTCAAACCTATTTTTTCTATCTGCACCAAACCGCATGTAATGAAACCGCAGCTAAACGCAGTGTGTGAATGGGGCCATTGGAAAGCATTGTGTGCTTTCAGCTGCGGTAGAAAAAGAGAAAATCCGCAGCTAAAAGCACCATTCTATCCGTCCGTGTGAAAGAGGCCTTGAAGTCGTTGTAAACCCCTCCTCACAACTTGCACCTACATGTAAGCCTAGATAAAGGCTTACCTGTAGGTGCAAGAAATATCTTCCTAACCTATACGATTAAGGAGATATTTGCAGTAAGGACTGCACTGATGTCTACGCTGCTCATGCAGCGTAGACAACGGCGCGGCGCACTGAGCGTGCCGTTTTTGTGAATGTGAACGTGGGGGCTGATTGAATATCTGCTTTAGCCCTGGTTCACATTTGTGTGATTTGACATATCATGTTGACAGCAATTTCCGGCAATAGCACCGTCCTTAGCAGTGAGACGATGCATTTGCGTGAAACTGGGGGGCTGGTCACTTTCAGGAGTTTTTTCACCTTAATGCATAGGATGCATTAAGGTGAAAAAACACGAAAGGTTTACATCCCCTTTAAAGAATATGTAAGAATACAGATGTTGCATAGGCTAGCAACAAAACACCTGAGGGACTTTGATGCAGTTTAGAGACAAGGTAGTAGAGTTTAAAAGGCTGATGCCAATTTATTTATGTATAGTAATAAAATAGACAAATTAAAATAATAATAATAATAAAAATAAAATATGAATACAAAAATAGTATATACAGAGAGTGCAATAGAAAGTACCCACGATACAACCCACAATAGCTGCCTCTGAAGCACTATCTGATCCCATAGTACAACCTGACATGTTTTAGAGTAATTCCTTCTTCTGGGGATTATTTTGGGGGTACACAAAGATCTATGAAAAAATGAATGAAAATTAATATATCGAGGAGAAAACCCATCTATAGTACATTAGATAGTGTATATATAGATACCATGGTGCAAACGCACACTGCGCTCGAGCCTCACACCCGCACTCACATGGTTAAACTTGGAACAGTGGCAAGGTCCATGCAACTGCTGCATCTCAATTGATATGATTGGGACTCCCTACACAGGGATGCACGCAACAGCTGTGCACCTCCGCACAGGCAAACAAGGCCCTTGCATGGGTGCACACTATCTAGTACATTCATGTCAACGAGACCTACATTTCCCACTGCCGTCACAGATGTTTGCAATCATCTGCAGCCAGAAAGCCTGTACAAATCAATGAAAGACCGATAATCATCACAGTTGTTCACATGTAAACAGGCATCCAAGGTGAAATGTGCAATTGGGGAAAGATGAGGTCCTAGACTCATCGTATGTAATAATTTGGATATGCTGTTTGCAAACACCTGTGATTCTTGACAGTGTATGGCCTTAAAGCGGTATTTCACCCTAAACATAATATCTCCCATGCGATCCAGCATACTGGCGTCAGCGCCAGTATGCTGGTTTTTTTTTTTTTTAATAGCACACTTACTGTATTATTGTAGAATTCCTTTTCTGTCCCCCGTGGTGGACGGCGCCAGTATAGCGCGTCACATCTTCCTAAAATACCCGATATGCACTCGGGTAATCTCGGCGAAAATGCGGCGCCTGCGCACAGACCTAGGAGCTGACTGCGCAGGCGCCGTATTTCTCCGAGTCCTACGGCTATGGCGCGTCACGCCCTCCGAAATAGGACTCGGAGAAATACGGCGCCTGCGCAGTCAGCTCCTAGGTCTGTGCGCAGGCGCCGCATTTTCGCCGAGATTACCCGAGTCCATATCGGGTATTTTAGGAAGATGTGACGCGCTATACTACAGCCGTCCACCGCGGGGGACAGAAAAGGAATTCTACAATAATACAGTAAGTGTGCTATTAAAAAAAAAAAAACCCAGCATACTGGCGCTGACGCCAGTATGCTGGATCGCATGGGAGATATTATATTTAGGGTGAACCTCCGCTTTAATTCAAAGATAATTTGAGGATTTTTTTTCTTTTAAGGGTCCTTACACACGGAGCGGTCCGTTTTTCGGTCCGCTCCGTGTGTCCGTCAGCTCATCAGGGGGTCTCCGCTGAGCTGTCGGGCGGACGGGGCGGTCCCCGCACACTGTGCAGGGACCGCCCCGTCTCTCCTCCGCTCTCCCCTATGGGGAGTCGGATGGAAACGGACCGTCTGTCCGTTTGCATCCGATCCGTTTGGCCGGACGGAAGAAAAATAGGACATTATTCCGTCCGCAAAAACGGATGTGGATCGAGCGGACGTTAGCGGATGCATCATCCGCTAACGGATCCGCTCCCATAGGGACCCATTACAAGTCCGTAAACGGACTTGTAATGAGCGGCCCGTTCGTCCGCTAGTGTGAAAGGGCCCTTAAGAATCATACTTACCCAGGTGGTCCAATGCTGCATCTGTCCCCAGCTGGCTCTAACACTGAGAACTGAATGATCAAACACCACTGATTCCTAGGTTCTCCAAGCTTCTGCACTGCCCCCCCCCCCACCCCCTGTGCTCACTGGAGTTCTGAACTGTGGAGGAGCGGGAGTGGTGGGCTCAGCCTCTGAGGCCGCGTACACACAACTAAACAAATCCGATCAAATCGGTCTAACAGACCGTTTTGATCGGATTTGTCTCCTGGGATATGTTGGTTTGACGCCGCCACGTCACCGAACCGGGAAGTAAAATACTTCCACGCATGCGTCGTATCCATTCGACGCATGTGCGGACAGATATATCCGCTGGTTAGTGTACTAACCAGCGGACATGTCGGACAGACAGGTTTCCAGCAGACAGATTTTAAAGCATGCTTTAAAATTTGTCTGCTGGAAAAACCTGTCTGCTCGCCCGTACACACGATCAAATTTGTCTGCTGAAACGGTCGGTTGGACCGGCTTCAGCAGATAAATTCGATTGTGTATGCGGCCTCAGAGGCACTGATAGTCTTAGCCAGGTGCCGGTCCAGGGTTTTGGGTGGATCCCAACCTATTATTATTATTATTATTATTATTATTAGACAGGATTTATATAGCGCCAACAGTTTACACAGAGCTTTACAATATAAAAGGGAGATAATACAGTTACGATATAAGTGGATTAAAGCCTCATACACACGATCTGACTTTTCAGTGGATTTTTGTCCGAAGGGGGCGTTGGCGGTAAACTTGTTCTGCACACGGCAGAACTTTTTCAGCCAACATTTACCAAACCACATGGTTTTTCAGCTCTTTACCGCTACCCTTTGGGCAACTTCTGCTATTGTTGTCTGATGTTTAGCATTGGTTCTGAGCATGCTTGTTTGAACTTTGGATTTTAGTCCGATAGACTTGTGTACACACGATAGGATGATCTTCCATCGGACATTTGTCGGAAAGTTTGAGAGCATTCACAGTGAACATTTGTCTGTTGAAAAACCGAAAACAATTGTCCGATGGAGCATACAGACAGTCAGATTGTCCGATAAAACATGTCCGATCGTGTGTGTGGACCTTAAGAGGGCCCTGCTCAGAAGACCATATGGTCATGATCTTTTCCTAGCCAGGAGCGTGGATTCATTCCTGTGACCTCATGTATGATATATTGGATTTTCACCAGCCTGTGATGTTGGCCAATAGCGGGCTTCAGCCCCTCTCTACTTAAAATGTGATCACTCATGTGATGCACAGAGAAGTACGACCAAATTAGATTATTTTTTATTTTTTTAATGAAGGCTGCTCACATCTATGCAGTGCAATTCTGATCCGGTTAACTAAAGGGTCCTGTGCAAGTTTATTGTGATGCGGTGCAAATTTCTTCCCTATAGACTTCAATAGAACCAGATTGAAATTGTAGTCCTGTGTTCACATCAATGCAAATCCAGCTGTTTTTTTTTTTTTTTTTATTTCTCTCCTCCGGCTGCTCCCCTACTCTCCTGTTAGTAGCGGGTTAAGGAGCGTGGTTTTTGAGATACGTAATTTCCAGTCAGCTGGAACGCAGGTGGGGCACAAACCGGGCGATTTCTATACAATACATGCTGATCCTTGTCTTCTTTGATGTAAATGCAATCCAACCTTCTTTTTTTTTTTTCTTCTTTAAATAATTTAAATTATTGAAACTGTGAAGTCCATGTATAGATTCCACATGTGAATACCGTCCTCAGCGAGTATAGGAAAGGTTCCTCTCCACCCACATGCAGACACACAATGCACTCACCAGACTTAATTGACCCCTATTACAGGGAGTCAAATTACGCATATGGTGAAAATCCAAGATGTCATACATGAGGTCACAGGAATGAATCCAAACCACTGCTGTCATCCATTCAATCAATATATAGAGATCATATTCAAAGCTCCAGCGTCGTATAGAGAGGGAGAGGAAAGGACAATAAGGTCCACTTGTCAATTTTTTAGGCGGACACTATCGGACCATCTATTGCCCTCTATGGAGCGGCGGCTGTCAACAGACATGTGAACATTGACACTGGCTGTCATACGATCTTATCCGCTAAAAACGGATGGGGAATCTGTTCTCTATTTGGCAGATCAGATGACAGTCTGATGTAAACTGACAGGCAGTCCATAAGAGGGGAACGGACACTGGCCTCTGTGAAAGGGGCCTCTTGCTTAAATCTCAGAGCCCAGTGGAATAGACATCAAGCAATGCTGATATTCCAGAATTCAGCAGCCCTATGGTATATCAAGTGAGTTCATGATAGCTCAGTTTAGGTTTGACTGCTGTTATGAGTGGGGGCACTGCTTGTCTACAAGTCTTGCTTGAAGCATGTTGCCCTCTATCTTTCTTTCTCTGGGTTCAGAGGCACCACGCAGCTGGTTGTCGAGGGTTACGGCAGTGGATTGGAGCCGCTGGATCGGGTGGATTGGGTCGGCCTGTTACCTGTATGAATGTCTAGGGAAATGATAATGATGAGAACAATGAAGTAATAATGATAATGATGAGAACAATGAAGTAATGTCCAAACAGCCGGTGTTTTTCTGTGCCTTTATTCTTGCCCAACACGGCAAACAGTAAACTTGGAGTAGATAGAGCAAAGATGGGTGAAAGGGAGAATTTGCAGACTCAGGCTTAAGAACGACGGAAACATTCCTGCTTCCTAATGGGGCTTTAACTTCGTCGCCACTCCAGCCGGAGTGGGTAGAGCGTACCTGGACAGTCTCTCTCACAGTACTGGCAGCCAGAATATCACTGAGAATCTTGAGAAGGAGAACAAGTCTCTGACACAGACTTGGCTGAACGTAGGAATAGGAATGAGACCTCTGCCACAGGCCCGTTGCTTTAGAACACGATTTGTGAGGTGAATCCTTCTCAAGATTATTGATACCTAAATCTCCCTCAGGTAGTTTTCTTTAAATAGTCACCGACTGACAGGTTGCCATTAGACAAACTCCCAGTGTCCGGTCACCTTGATCCCTGATGGCTTGTCTAGGCCCTATTGGATTGTCTGCCTCTGGCTCTCCTCAGACTGACTCCTCACCGAACAGCACAACTCGCTTGGGATCTTCTTTTCAAAGATGGGGGACCCAATATGTCACTGAGTCCCATCACAGCTTCAGTTGCTCCAGGCAACATGGTCCCGGAACCAAGAACAACGCGTGGCATGTGTGCCCGGGCCTGGTAGGCCATATCGCCGGGGCCCGTGATGTGTGCACACCCTGAAGGTGGATGCCGCACCTGGATCCAACCATGAACTCCCTCACCCAACATGGCGTCTCTCTAGAAGTACCCTCCCTCAGCATACCCCGCAAGGGAAAAACCCCTCTCATTGGCTGCTGGCAAGAAGGCGCTCTGGCCTGGACTCCACTGCCGCCACCTGTCTCCCCGGGGTGGAAAGGCATCTCAGGAACACAGAATGAACTGACAGTACAGCCCAGCTAGAACATAAGCTGAAGCCTAACTTTACTCAGAGCCCCCAGCGTTTTTCAAAAGGATAAATATATAACAACATTATGTATTGATTGGTACCAAGCGACTAAGTATACCTATGACAGGGCTTGCCAAATCCCAGTAGCCAGGTCACAGTGACGACTAGACATTGTGTCTTGACGCCTGAGCTTTTGTCAGCCTATTTACTGTTGGCACCAGGCAGGCCTGCACTGGCCATAGGGCACACCGGACATTTGCAAGGGCCGCCAGACTGCTTGTCCTTGTGGGGCCCAAATCAGTTGTGGCAGATAGGCTGCTCCTTGGGCCCGTGCCGGTCATCTGGCCTCTCGTTGGCCAGGGGGCGGAAACTACAGGGCAGCTGACCCATGAAGGGGGAGAAGCTGGAGGAGGTCCCAACTCCCATCGCCTGTTGTCGGAATAGGGGTCAATGCTGCCAGCTGCTGCAGACACCATGAGCCAGATCAGAGAGAAAGTGAGTGCCAGACTGCCAATGGTGGCATATTCACTTGCTATTACAAAAAATTATAGGAGGAGTAGGGTCAGCTGCATATAGAAGAAGCAAGCTCTCAATTTTCTTCCTGCAGCCTCTGAATACCCGAGGGAGGGAGAGGAGGAGAAGCAGGCTTTCATAGGCTGCAGAAGGAAAATGGAGAGATAAATTCCTCTATGTGCAGCTGCCCCTGCCACTCCTCCTATCCATCTTCTTTTTGCTGCCCCCTCCAGTGCTCTCTGACAACCCTCCTGCTCTCCATCCACCCCTCCTGTGCTCTCCATTGTGGAAAATAAAGCTTTGTTGGTTTAAAAAAAAAGCTAGTTTGTCAAGACGTGACCAATGATGTGGAATATTTCTTATTGCCCGCTTTCTGGCATATGCACTGTGACGGCCCTATTTACTTGCATTGATTTTCTGATGCAGTGCGACTTGGGGCGACTTAAAGTCAGATCCAAAGTCGTCCCTGTGTGAATGGGCTCTAAGCACAAGGATAGTGTGAACACTGGGTCATCACCTAGAGCGGTAATCTCTTTGAACCCTGACCTCATGCTACAATATGCTTTGTCTATATTTATTATTTAAAGTACTGTGTAATTAATGGCAAAAGTTTATTTATTTTATTTTTGGACAGAGTGGAGATTAGAACGCTTGTCAGATTTTAATTGCTACCCCTGCCCCAGTTAGGCTCCATTCACATCTGAGCGACAAAACGCCGGTCGCCTGATGCTCTTGTCGCTCGAGATGTGAAATAACATTGCGGTCTATGGAGATGGTTCACATCTCCACGCCTGTCGCCTGAAAAAAAGTCCCGGACCCTTTTTTTCAGGCGACATTGGCATTCGCTCATAGACCGCAATGTTAAAGAAAAAAAAAAAAAAAAAAGTTTAATCTACAGGCGGCAAGATAAGCCGCGTACGCGGCGTATCGTGTCGCCTAGGTGTGAATGCAGCCTTAGGGAGATTCACCCTCTCTATTTGTCCTGTTAATTGTTATCATCACAAGTAAAAAGGAAAGTAAAAGAAAATTCCAAATTTTTTGTTTCTAGACCATGTGTATACAGTGGAGCCTTGAATTACGAGCATAATCCTTTCCATGAGAATGCTCGTAATACAAAGTACTCGCTTATCAAAGCGAGTTTCCCCATAGAAGTCGGTGGAGCGAAAATAATTTGTTCCGCATTGACTTCAGTGACATGCAATACCGCATGTTGCCAAAGGTGAGGGGGCGCCGGAGAGCCTCAAACACCCGAAAAGGCCTGAGGACAGCTCTGAGGTTTTCGGAGCATTTACAATCGGCTCCGGTGCCCCACCACCTCAGAAAAAACGCGGTATTGCACACTGCTTTGGCTTGAATCCTGCTCATTTTGCAAGACAAAGCTCGTAAACCGAGTCAGGATTTTTAAAAATACAGTGCTCATATTGCGAAATGCTCGTTAACTGTGTTACTCTCAATCCAAGGTTCCACTGTACAATGTTTTCATGATTTGTTGGTTTTCCTTGTATGAATACACCTCAACACCTACTTCATCATTCTACTTATGCAAGTATTATTTTGCCTATAGTTACACTGACTATACAGTATTGTTTTGTTTGCTTATAAACATGTACATGGAATAACTGAAAATTGAATACCTACCTTTCGGTAATTTTCCTTTCCTGGTGCCTATCCATGGCAGCATACATATGGTTGGTGGCTCCGCCCTCATCCAACCCACAGGACCAATTATAACTCTTTAAAAGAGAGCGACAGCCTCCCCTCTGACATTCTTGTAACTAGACTCAAACAATTAAGGATTTTAAGAAAGGGAGGGCGTATGCTGCCATGGATAGGCACCAGGAAAGGAAAATTACCGAAAGGTAGGTATTCAATTTTCCGTTTTCCTGGTGCCTTCATGGCAGCATACATATGGTAAATAACTCGATTTATAGGGAGGGTTGCTGCAAAAAGTATTTTAATCTCTATCCAAGAGAAAACAGCTGAACAGACTTTTCCCCCTACATTACTATGAGTAAGAGTAGACCCAACTAGGTCATGAATGCGGTGTAGAATGACCGGTTGCCTAATGGCAGGGCGCTTGGAAGATTCTAGTGTTGCTGTAGTCCAGGAAGCCGTCATTCCCCGCACAAGTATTCTTTGACTTTGGAACGGAGGACCACTAGCCCGGTATGTTGTCTGGATAAGATGAACCATCCAACTTGATGAAGTTGTCCTCGGTGTCCACAGCTTTCTCCCCCTCCTTCCTTTTTTTTTTTTTTTTTTTTCCAAGGTAAGCTGGTAGCATGCCTGCCAGATCCGAGACGCCTGAAGAAGTCTTCTTCTAACTGGTTTGGCCAGTCTGGAGTTGTTGGAACATACTGAAAGATTTGGGACTACCAATTCTTAGATAAATAGGCTCGCAGAGGGAGCTCTGGACTTGAACTGGCAAGACTGCCAGATGACCAACTTGTTTAAATTGAAACATTGGAATCCTAAATACGGAGGCTTGGACTTTGAGGGCCTTTGAACCGATGAGGCGGTGCTTAGAAGTATGGAAAAAATAAAATTGCTTCGAGAGTAGCGTCTTACATAGAAGATTCTCGTGTATGTGTAAGGAAAGACTGCGAGTAAACTGAATAGCAGAGGCACATCCCCCTTTAGACGTAGTCACCCTATCTGGGAAAAAAAGGAATGATTGCCCTCGAGGCATGTTCTTATTGTGAATTTAGGTTCCATCTGATGTCTTCCAGGGCTGAAAGAGGCTTTTCTTCCTGTCAAAAGGTGCTACTGGAGGAAGACTTTCTGGGTAAAAGTGCCATTTATCTTGTGGGAGTGACTGAACTTTCTTAGTTTTTTTCCCCCTGCTCCATTCCTGATGATTAACTCCAGGGACATCCGAAAGCAGATAGGAGTGAACTCTTTCGGATATGCGAATGTACGCAACTGGAATCGGCAGAAGGACCGAACGGGGCCCGCTCGCCTGGCAGCCTGTATCAAGATTTCCTAGACCAACCGAGGATTTGTAGTTGGGGAGGTGAACCAATTCTCTGCTAGGCGCTGGCACTTAACCAGGTAGAAGGGCGTACGCCCGTATTACCCTTAATATTGGGAAATTGTGTGAAGGAACTGGGAGCCTTCCGTGTAAAAACAAACATGCACCAAAAGGAAGAGATCTTAACCACTAGCCGACCAGCCGCCGTGGTTCTACGGCGGCAGGTCGGCTCTCCTGGGCAAGAGCCCGTAGCTCTACGTCGGGACTTTCGCGGCCGCTAGGGGGCGCGTGCGCGCCGCCGACGGCCCGCGCGCGCCCCCCCGCTCGCCCCCGAGTCCCGCGCGCGTGCCCGGTGGGCGCGATCGCCGCCGGGCACGCACGCGCGCTCGTTCGTTACAGAGCGGGGAACGAGAGCTGTGAGTGTAAACACAACAGCGCTCGTTCCTGTCAGCGGGGGAAATGCTGATCCTCCGTTCATACAATGTATGAACGGAAGATCAGTGATTCCCCCTAGTGAGTCCACCCCCCCCATACAGTTAGAACACAAATAGGAACACACTTAACCCCTTCCCCGCCCCCTAGTGTTAACCCCTTCACTGCCAATGGCATTTTTATAGTAATCCAATGCATTTTCTATAGCATTGATCGCTATAAAAATGCCAATGGTCCCAAAAATGTGTCAAAAGTGTCCGATGTGTCCGCCATAATATCGCAGTACCCCAAAAAAACGCTGATCGCCGCCATTACTAGTAAAAAAAAAAATATTAATAAAAATGCCATAAAACTACCCCCTTTTTTGTAAACGCTATAAATTTTGCGCAAACCAATCAATAAACGCTAATTGCGATTTTTATTTTTTTTTATGAAAAATATGTAGAAGAATACCTAGTATCGGCCTAAACTGGGGAAACAAATGTTTTTTTATATATTTTTTGGTGATATTTATAATAGCAAAATGTAAAAAATATTGCATTTTTTTCAAAATAGTCGCTCTATTTTTGTTTATAGCGCAAAAAATAAAAACCGCAGAGATGATCAAATACCACCAAAAGAAAGCTCTATTTGTGGGAAAAAAAGGACGCCAATTTTGTTTGGGAGCCACGTTGCACGACCGCTCAATTGTCAGTTAAAGCAACGCAGTGCCGAATCACAAAAAGTGCTCTGGTCTTTGGACAGCAATATGGTCCGGGGCTAAAGTGGTTAACTAGCGGACTAGCCCATGAGGACAGCCTCTCGGGAGGCAAGCTGAACCAATAGCTGCGTATTGGAGTTGGTATTTTCCTTCCTAGGTGATCAGCCAAATGATTTATTCCCTTCCCTTTTTTTTTTTTTTTTAAAACCTCAACTGCTTGAGGCTGGTGAGATCCTCTTGGCCTTGAGTCATATCAGGAATGCTTTTGAAGAATGACGATCTGCCTATGTGCGTGTGTTCGTCCTTTGGGACTGGACTCAGGTTAAGGTCGACCTGATGCTCATCTGTGTGGGAATGGACTCGTCCTTCAGAGGTAATGTTCTGGCAGAATATTGATATGTCAGCGGTACCTGACTCCTGTATGTTGGATACCGAACTGTCCTTCTTTAAATACCAGTTGTCTTGGTCAACTGAGTCCCCTAAGGTTGCTGAAATTCAGAAGAACCGCTGCTGCTACAGGGATGGACCAAGGAGTAGGAACCAACTGCAAGTGGCTCCACCCACCGAGAAGACTTGATTATAGCACAGGACCAGTACTACTTCTAAAAAGTAGAATTCTCTGAGACCCGGACCTTTCCGTTAGGAAAGTCTGTTTTAACGAGATGTAGGGATGTTAATGTTCCCACCATGCTGCCAGAGTCCAGGGGGAGGATGTAAGAGGACCCCGATATGATTCCGATTGTCATGTTCCCAGCTTAGGCTGTGGGTGGGGACTTTCTTCTCTTTAGGGGAGACATTAGTCTCTTAGGAATATAATCTTTGCATAGGCAAAAAGACTAAAACATTTTTATATATGTTTTTTTTTTTTTTTTTGGTAATTACCTGACCAGATGCATTCATGCTAAGGTGAACATACACCTCGTGTATATGAGGTCGGAACCCTTATTGTAATGAAATGAAGATAGAACATCTTCCTGCTCATGTGGAAAGTGCAACTTTTCCCTTCGGAAGAGATTAACACTAGATCTTTCTGCTAAGATCCGGGGCGCATGGTGTGCCTAAAGGCAGGCATCAAAATTGTAAATGAAGTCCACTAATGTCTTGGAACATAAGGGGTAGGAGAACCTGATGAAAATGCAGGTGGAAACCCTTGAGGCTTTACAGGGACCATCTCCACTTCTGGTCGTACTGCCATGAGTCCCATTATTTTAAGGGATTCTCACCCGAGGATTGCCAGGTTGACAAGTTTGCTGTAGACCTGGGGTGAATTGCGTACATTTGAAGGATGGGAAAAAAAAAGAAACACACACATTTCCTTTTTTCAAATAACCAGAAAGGGAAAAGATTTGAGAGGTATGAACCCCCAAACAGCTCACGGAACTCGGAACTGAAATCCATCATGTATGGGCTTGTGTAAGCTGAATCAGAGTCCTGAGATCTTTTATTCTATATGGACCTTGGTCGGTAGCAAGGACATAGGAGCCTGTTGAGCTAGAAAGTTTTTTGTTTTTTTTTCTCTTTTTTTTTTGGTGCGACCAAGGAGAATTGTAGGGTAGTCAGTTTCCCGTTAAACCAAAATGGCAGTACGCGCTGGTTCAGCTTGAGTAAACAGGAAGTCAAAAGGGCTTCTGAATTCCGGGAGAGCTAGACGGGTCCCCTTCTTTCCTTATGTTCATGAGGGTAGCCTGGAGGTTGCTTTGCCTACTCCTATACCTCCTGGCAGTTACTGTATGCAGTAAGGCCTGAGAGGAACATTCCAGTGTTTCCGCTGCTGCCTCGACCATAGATCCTGAAGCCAATTTAATTGCTCCAGAGAATTGAGAATTTCCTCTGGCTCGAGGCCCTCAAGGCTAATTCAAAATTGGTAGACCATGCCTTTGTTGTCTCGGCAGCTGAAGCTAAAGTGGCTGCTGGTTCTCGCGCTCTCTCAGCTGTCTCATATTTAGATTTGAGGCCGTTCTCAATCTTGTGACCCAATATGTCTTCTTGAGACGCTGCACCTCTTGAGGAATGAGCTGCATTTCTTACAGTAGCCGAGTGATCCATAGATGGTAAGAAAAACGGCTGAGCACTAGTGTCAGCTGGAGGGTACAGCCCACGAGGATGGATATAGGCGACCTGGCCTGCTACCATATTTCGCATTAAGGCGGCCAGAAAATTATCAGGTACCCCAGAATCGTAGTGGGCCCCTTGCTTCTCGGATGCATCTTGGGAGTCATCCAAACTGGCCCCTGCACTTATCTGCTGACCTGGGATCTTGGGGGCAGACCCCTGAAAAATATCTTTTGATGAAGAGGTAGCTGGACCTTGAGATGGAGACGACTCCTGGATTGCATCTTTAATTATTTTCCTAATGTTGACCCAGTATTCCTCCTTCTCCTTTTCCTCATTTCCGGCTGCTCCCAGAAAGCAGTAACTGCGGATCAATTTTTCTGGAAGCGCATCATCACCGCAGACCCAGCAGGCTTTGGGGGTGGCAGGGTGATGAGGAGAGGGATACTTTCTAGCCGAATGTCGGGAAGACCTGCGGCTGTCAGGTGTGTAGGCTGAAGCAGAGTGACCACTCTTTGGGACACCATGAGCTTTGGACTCCTTCTTCTGTGCTCCTCTGCGACTTGGCTGAGGTTGCGGGCTGCAAAAGAAGGAAAGGACAGAAAAATTCTGTTTTTCCTCTATAGAAGGTAGTCACGTGCTCTTTTTTATTTTGAACTTACCTGGTAGTTGCAGCCACTTACCTAGTGGTATGTTGAGGATCTTTTTGTAATACTGAGCTGCGGGGAAGGGCTGTTAAAGAGGGAAACCAACAAGGTTAACCTGCGTGGTTTAACTTTTCTTTTTTTTAAATATTTTTTATTATTATTATTATTATTATTATTTATTTATTTATTTTTTGGAACACATACCTATATGTATAGCGTACCTACGAATATGCATATATACACCCATGAACGCATATGTTCATATATGTTTTTATTTTATTTTTTATATTGAATACATAAAAACCATATATATATATATATATATATATATATATATAATATATAATCTCTGTGTATACATACATATACACATCCAGGCCTATGCACAGGCAAGGCTGAGATCCATGAGGTATCAAGGATACCCTACCTAAGTATATACATATACACATGCACCTACACATCCATGTACATACCCATATGTACAGAAAACGTCCTCACCCATTATATGCACATGAAAATATGTATTCCACAGAAATATGCACAAACATGATCCACTCCCAAATTTACCTTGGGCTGGATCCATAATATGGGGAATAAACAGGAGGAAGGCAGTAGAATGTAATCTTCCCTTAACCTAGGATGTGTTGCAGTAGAGAGCTGTTTAAACATAATGAGGAAAAACATCCTCATTTATACACCGACTACTTCCGGGTATACCAAGATGGCCGCATTGGCCTCCGGAGGCTACTGCGCATGCGCGCGGTGACGTCATATCCCTGCGACACAACAGTGTCCAAGGAAGGGATAAATCAAATGCAGAGGGGGCGCGCGAAGCGCCGCAGATGCTCTCCAGCAGGGGCGGCAGGAGGGGGCCCCCCCCCTGCTGCGGGAGATCGCATGCCTGGCTATGAGAGTCATAAACTCTGCCATACCTCGTTATAGCCCAGGAGTCTGCTGGCTAGGACGGCAGCATGCGTCTGGAAGACAAAGAAAGAGGTGAGGGACAGGTGGTCTAGAATGTAATCTCCCTTATAGCAAACGGCAGATTTTTTTTTTTTTTTTAAACAATTGAACAAGACTTGCCCTGTAAGCAGCTGTAGAAGGCTTAATAGCCACCTGCCCCCAACAAACCACAATCATCAGCAGTGAAAAATAGCACTGCAAAACTTGTAATCAGTCGTCTTTTACCTTGGAGCAGTGTTTTCAGTCACGGATGGAGGAAAATACCTGACCTCCAGACCCAGAAAAGATCCACAGAAAAATGGGCTCTCAAACCTTTTTGGCGCATTTAGCAGCCTAAGATATGGGACTTCATCTACAGGGGAGCATGAACCTGTAATGGCTGGCCAACACAGTGGCTTAGTAAGGGCTGAATCCAGGTGATCCATGATCCTGCAGGTTTGAGGACAGAAAAAAGAATGTCAGAGGGGAGGCTGTCGCTCTCTTTTAAAGAGTTATAATTGGTCCTGTGGGTTGGATGAGGGCGGAGCCACCAACCATATGTATGCTGCCATGAAGGCACCAGGAAAGATGGTTTAGGAGTAGTAGAAGCTGTGGTCGCTGAGATCTGACTAGGGCAGCCTTTCTCCATTAGGGTTCCTCCATAGGTTGCTGGGGGTTCCTTGAGAAATTTCTGCCTCCCAGATGAGTAACCACTAACAACCGTGATTTCCTTAGTTATCTGTAAGGGTTGAATTTTCCCCAATGACCACAAGGGTAATGAGCATTCTTCCCAGAGAACACCACACTAGTGTACCATGGGGTGTACATATAGTGTATATTTGCTGATGTTCCCTGGGACTGAAAAGGTTGACAAAGGCTGGTCTACTACGGTAGGGTATTGCTATGTTGGGCCTCCAGGCATCGTATACAACCCGTGATTCTGTATATTTTGATATTTTCAATTATCTTCTTTGGGGCATAGAGCTTATTTGAGGACATTGCTTCTAGCGGTATTAAACCCAACACCAAAAATGTAATATATTACAGCTTACCAATCATTAGATGAGGGGGCTGCATCCGTTTTCTTTTTTTAAGCTTTTGTTCCCCCTCTAGTTGTCTTGTCCCTCTAATTGCTAGATCCGCAGGACAGCTTGTTCTTCTTATTATTTCACAAGGTGTAAATAAGGCAAAGAAAGCTTTAAAAAGAAAACCTATGCAGCCACTACATCGAAGAATTAGTAAACTGTAATATGTTTGATTTTAAATCCAATACAGATTTCATGATTTGTTGTTTTTTTTTTCTTTATGCATAGACCTGAACACTGGTCTAATGCATTCTACGCTATGCTTTGACTATGTATTTACATATACAACATTGGAGCCAGCTAATTTTTGCATGTGTTGTTTTGACTACATTCATATCGTATCGTTACATAATTACATAGTTGGTTAATGTGGAATAAAGACACAGGTTCATCCGGTTTGATGTGCATGTGCACATGCGTATTCAAGTCACTAATTTTCATACTCCTGTATTTAGTGTTTGCTGATAAACACTTTAAAAAGCTTAAGAGCCCATTCACACAGGTCCGACTTTGGATCTGACTTCAGGTCACCCCTAGTCGCCTCAAGTCGCGCTGCATGAATAAATTCATGTAAGTGAATGGAGCCGTGCTACTTCAATCTAACTTGTAGGCGACTTGTACCCATTGATTTCAATGGAAGTCGCCTCCAAGTCAGATCTCTGTTCACAGTGAGGCAACTTTACAGGAAGTCGCCCCAGTGTGAACCTGTTCTAAGGCAAACTCCTCCCTACCACAGGGGAACTCCACGCCAGATTTTAAATAAAAAAACGGCATGGGTTTCCCTCCAGGAGCATACCCGGCCCTTAGGTCTGGTATGGATTTAAAGGGGAACCCCCTATGCTGAAAAAACTGCGTGGGGGTCCCCTCAAAATCCATACCAGACCCTTATCCGAGCATGCCACCCTGCCGGTCAGGAAAGGGGGTGTGGACAAGCGAGCGCCCCCCCCCCTCCTGAACTCTACCAGGCGGCATGCCCTCAACATGGGATGGGTGGGTGCTGTGGCCCCCCCACCCTAAAGCACCTTGTCCCCGTGTTGATCGGACAATGGTCTCTTTTCTGACAACCCTGGCCGTTGGTTGTCGGGGTCTGCGGGCGGGGGGCTTATCGGAATCAGAATTTAATAAGGGGGCCCCCAGATCCCGGCCCTCCACCCTATGTGAATGAGTATGGGGTACATCGTATCCCTACCCATTCACCTGGGGGGAAAAAGTGTCAAGAAAAAAACAACACACTAGACAGGTTTTTAAAGTAATTTATTAGGCAGCTCCGGGTACTTTTTCCGACTTTGGGGGTCTTCCGACTTCACCACTCTCTTCTCCTACTCTCCAGTTCTTTCTCCCTTCTGTCGGGGCACCTTCGCTGTCTTCTTCCAGCTCTTCTACTAGCGGGTGTAGCTGGCCAGCTAGAACCTGTCTTAGGTAGCTAATATAACCCACATGTATATACAGCTAAACCTGCTAAGAACCTAAATGTAGTGCACATGTTTATATGTGAGAGACAAAAGCAGAGTTATTCACTGTGATTTTGTGCTTGGATTTCATATACCAGTTGTATGTTGTGTTTGCTGAAGCAAAAGAAAAATATGCCTTAAAGGGGTTGTAAAGGTACAAGTTTTTTTACCTTAATGCATCCTATGCGCGCTCCTACGGGAGCGCACTCGCAAAAGCTTTCCTCCGTGCGAGCGCCCTCGCATGAAGAGGGAAAGCTTTTGCGAGGAGGAGCCCAGACAGCCGCCGAGGGACCCCAGAAGACAGCTTTCCGGGCCACTCTGTGCAAAATGAACTGCACAGTGGAGGTAAGTATAACATGTTTGTCATTTGTTTGTATGGCAGCAGGTGTGCAATAACACAGTTGAATTCATGCCAGAAAGCATAGAGTTAAGCTTTTGTGACTCATCAGAAGCCTTGGCCCAATCACAGCTAATCTCACATTGAGCAGAGTCTTGCCCTATCACAGCCTCCTTTGCATCCATTTCTGTCTGGGAGCTTCCTAATACTGCACATGTGCTGCTAGATTATTCATTCCACATGGAGACAGAGAGCAGACATACAGAGATTAGTTTTATGGAAGCAAGGGCAAAATAGGTATGTGATACAGTTATATATATATGTTCTTATTGTAAATAGTGTGGTTAGAACTGTATACTGATCTAGTTGTGTGTTCACTTGTAGTTCCACCATACCATACCTTCATACCATACCATACCTTCATACCTCCTAACCGAACTAAGTCACTAACCTAATACACAAACCAAACTGTTAGCATTAAGTTCACCTGCTGGTGGCACTATCCTGCTCTGTGCTGTTTGCTGCAGTTCCAGTGTCCACCAGCAGGTGTCTCCCAGAAGCCAGCAGGTTTTGATCAAGCCACACCTGGCTCCAGCTGCCTGGATATTTAAGGCTGCTCCTCCCTTCCTCCAACGTGTCGTGATTCTGGTCCCTTCCTGTCTGCCTGCCCACCTGCCCTTGTCCATCCTGCACCCTTTTTGCCTTGTTCTATGCTCTTGTCCCCAGCCGTGTCCTTTTCCTTGCGTCCCTGTTGCCTTTTCCCTTGTTGTAGATATTGTATATAGATAGCTGTTAGGTTTATTAGTTATTCTTGTTTGCTGGAGTGGTTTGTTTTCATGGGTTTCTGTGTATGTTTATTGGTGTATGTTCACTGTAAATAAATATCACTTTATATATATATATCCTCTGTTTGGTCTCAGTTCCCTCATGTAGCACACATGTCTGGTAACCTAATGCCGCGTACACACGGTCGTTTTTTGCGATGAAAAAAAACGTCGTTTTTTAAAACGTCATTTAAATTGATCGTGTGTGGGGCAAAACGTTGTTTTTTGTCTTAAAAAAAACGACCCAAAAAAAATTCCAACATGCTTGAATTTTTTGTGTCGTTTTTCAAAACGTCGTTTTTTGTTTCACAAAAAGTCACCGTGTGTAGCAAAAACGTCGTTTA
This sequence comes from Rana kukunoris, assembly GCA_029574335.1. Classification (NCBI taxonomy): domain Eukaryota; kingdom Metazoa; phylum Chordata; class Amphibia; order Anura; family Ranidae; genus Rana; species Rana kukunoris. The sequence continues at coordinate 383,409,686 of CM056049.1, read as the reverse complement.
AAACGACGTTTTTCAACCCGCGCATGCCCAGAAGCTAGTTATGAAGCGAGCTTCAATGGAAAAGAGTGGTGAACGTAACCTCGCTTTTTGTGAAAAAAATGATGGTGTGTATGCAAACATCGTCTTTGAAAAGTGACGTTTCAAAAACGTCGTTTTTTACTTCACAGAAAACGTCGGGTTTTTTTCATCACAAAAAATGATCGTGTGTACGCGGCATTAGATGCTGAACCTGACATAATCACGACGCCCACTAACGACCAGATCTGCTACACTTGGGGACTGAGGGCCAGTTGATTTGGATTTTTGCTTTTCCTTTCACAATGTTGAGAGTGCAGTTTATTTGCCGTGTGCAACTTGCATTAGGGGATAAGGATTTGTGTCATTCCCTGTGGCAGGATCTAACTGAGGAGGAGCTGCTTGGAAGCATTCTGACTGCACATGCCTTAGCCGTGGAGGGGAGATTTTCATTTGGTCAAGTACAACCTTTTATTCAGGTCTGTTCTGATCTACTATTTTAGGTTACCTCTCAGGGCCATGATGTTTTCACTCCTCCATTTACTTTGTACCAGGCTGGATTTTTGAGATGGTTGCTGAAAAATTGTGCAGGTTCGTTTCTCCAGCAGTATGCAGCCTATTCACAACAGGTGGTGTTGGAATGTATTGCTTCTGTGCACTGTTTAATTGAGCATTGTGAGCAAGGGAGAGACAGACTGACTTTAGTTCAACCTCTGCTACAAGCATGGTCAGAGATCATATCCCCAGTGCTAGGTGAGTCACATAAGTACCCTGCCACCAGAGGGCACACTTCCCCTGTATGCAATAAATTGAAAGCTCCCCTTGCAGTGCCGTTACCCATGGCAACATCTCAGGCCTCTTCCTGTATTTCTGATGCTCTTCCCTCTATCCCCCCTAGTACTGTTACTACCTTCCCACCATCAGCAGTACAGTCTGGTCAGAACAAGGCAACCACATGCAGTAATCCAATGTCTAAACCTAAGAGAAAGAAACAATGTTTATCTACTGCTCTTATATCTGTGCCACTATCCATGTTGCCTGTTGATCCTGTTCCCACCGATCCGGTGCCTGATGCGATCCAGTCCTCCTCCATGCAGACTGCTGATGCGATCCAGTGCTCCTCTATGCAGGCTGCTGATACGATCCAGTCCTCCTCCATGCAGGCTGCTGATACGATCCAGTCCTCCTCCATGCAGGCTGCTGATGTGATCCAGTCCTCCTCCATGCAGGCTGCTGATGCGATCCAGTCCTCCTCCATGTTGCCACCTGCTGATGCGACACAGTCCTCCTCCATGTTGCCGCCTGCTGATGCGACACAGTCCTCCTCCATGTTGCCGCCTGCTGATGCGATGCATGCCTCCTCAATGCTGCTGTCTGTTGCAAAGCCTACTGTGGGTGATCTGCCATCTGTTGCCAAGCTTGCCACAGCGGGTTCCCGGGCTGCCGCTGACCAGCTTGACTATGCTGGTTCCTGGGCTGCTACCTGGTCTAATGTGCCCGCTGCCCAGCCTGTTGATCTGGTATCTGCCGCCCCTCTGGACTATGCTGAATTTGAGGCTGCCGCCCCTCTGGACTATGCTGATTCCGGGGCTGCCGCCCCTCTGGACTATGCTGATTCCGGGGCTGCCGCCCCTCTGGACTATGCTGATTCCGGGGCTGCCGCCCCTCTGGACTATGCTGATTCCGGGGCTGCCGCCCCTCTGGACTATGCTGATTCCGGGACTGCCGCCCCTCTGGACTATGCTGATTCCGGGGCTGCTGCCCCTCTAGACTATGCCGAATCTCTACTTGCTGTTAAACTGGTTACTGATTGGGTTAAACACCAACCTAATGATGTCTGAGGCTTTTAAAAATCCAGTGTTATGTGGCCTAAATGGGTTGTCTGGGTGGGTCAAGATCCCTACATTTGCTCCTCCCGAGTTATTTTTGCAGCCAGAGGATTTTGTTGTGCTAAGGCCAGATGGTCCAGATCTCCCATCCAAACTTGAGAGCCAAATCTGCTGTTACAGCCCCGGTAGTAGAGATCCCATGGTAAAGGACAGTGTTCCATTTGAGCTTTGTCCTGACCCAGGGGTCATCTCTGCGATCCCTGGTGCATTTGGGGACCCGGGTGGGGTAACGTATGCGCTAGGTAGAACAGAGGGACAGGTACAGTACAGATTGGCCTCTAGTAACAGAGGGAGAAAAGGTCCAATTGTGAAGGAATTCCCTGACATCAGGGTACCTGCACGGACCAGGAACTCTGGCATTGGGCGGTCGGGTGTCCTTTGGTGTCACAGCATTGGAACACAGGCTGCTTTTAAGAATTTACCTTTTGGTGTTGCGCCTCCTTAGGGATCTGACCAGCAGAGAACCCAGACAGTTTTGGGACCCCGGCGGCGGGGTTCTCACCAGGCCTCCAGACACTGGAGTGCTCAGTCAGCTTGCAGATCCTGGTGGTGGGGCCCCAGGGAGCGTCCAGAGGCCGCTCCTTAAGGTGGGGAATCTGTTAGGATTAAGTTCACCTGCTGGTGGCACTATCCTGCTCTGCGCTGTTTGCTGCAGTTCCAGTGTCCACCAGCAGGTGTCTCCCAGAAGCCAGCAGGTTTTGATCAAGCCACACCTGGCTCCCGCTGCCTGGATATTTAGGGCTGCTCCTCCCTTCCTTCAGCGCGTCGTGATTCTGGTCCCTTTCTGTCTGCCTGCTACCAGCTTGTGCCTGCCAACCTGCCCTTGTCCATCCTGCACCCTTCTTGCCTTGTTCTATGCTCTTGTCCCAAGCCGTGTCCTTTTCCTTGCGTCCCTGTTGCCTTTTCCCTTGTTGGAGATATTGTATATAGATAGCTGTTAGGTTTATTAGTTATTCTTGTTTGCTGGAGTGGTTTGTTTTCATGGGTTTTCTGTGTATGCTTATTGGTGTATGTTCACTGTAAATAAATATCACTTAATATATATATCCTCTGTTTGGTCTCAGTTCCCTTGTGTAGCATACGTGTCTGGTCACCTTAGATGCTGAACCTGACACAAACCCAACTAAGCTAACCCTGCAAAAGCAACCCTGCAAACCAAGTTGCAAACCACAGTTATACCCTTCAGAGAAATCAGAGAATGCTTTGATAACTTACAGAGAGAGAGAGTATAAATACTGAAGAAAGAAATATATCCACCATCTTATGTTAAATTACAAGCTTGAATATTTGAAAAAACATTTTCTGTTATACTTTATTCATCACGTGTTTTTGTACATGGACTGTCTGCTGCAAAGCAGCAGTATTATATATGAAGAAAAGTGAAGTTAATAAAGAAGTTATTTTTAAGCATTTGGTGTGCTCTTTAAACCTACTGCTTCCATAGAACGGCGCTAGAGGAATTTCAGAGTAATAGACAGTCTTGTTGGACTAAAAAGTCAGAGATTCTTCTAATGCCACAGCGCATGAGGCACTTCATAGTGCTGCGCCTGCCACAGCGGGGGCCCGGTCTTCTGCGTCGCCTTCTTCCCTCTTCGCTTCTTCGATGTTGACTCGACGCTCCCTCCCGCTGTAATGCCGGGTGTGCGATGCGCAACGATTTGTATAGGCCTCTTTTGACGTCGCAGTCCTAGCATGCTCCGGGTGGTGATGACATAAGTATCCCGCCCCATTGTGTCGTCACCACCCCGGAGCATGCTGGGACTGTGACGTCATAAGAGGCCTATATAAATCGTTGCGCACCGCACACCCGGCATTACAGCGGGAGGGAGCGTCGAGTCAACATCGAAGCAGAGAAAAGGGAAGAAGGCAACGCAGAAGACCGGACCCGCTAGTAAAAGAGCTGGAAGAAGATAGCGGTGGTGCCTGGCAGAAGGGAGAAAGAACCGAGGAGCGGAGAAGTCGGAAGAAGACCCCCGGAGCTGCCTAATAAATTACTTTATTTATTTTCTTGAAACTTTTTCCCCACAGATAATTGGGTAGGGGTACAATGTACCCCATACTCATTCACATAGGGTGGGGGGCCAGGATCTGGGGGCCCCCTTATTAAGGGGGCTCCCAGATTCTGATAAGCCCCCGACCTGTAGACCCCGACAACCAACGGCCAGGGTTGTCAGGAAGAGGCTCTTGTAGGGCGCCCCCCTTCCCCAAAGCACCCACCCCCCATGTTGAGGGCATGCCGCCTGGTATGGTTCAGGAGGGGGGGCGCGCTCACTCATTCTACCCCCTTTCCCGACCGGCCGGCTGCGTGCTCTGATAAGGGTCTGGTATGGATTTGGGTGGGACCCCCATGCAGTTTTTTCGGTGTAGGGGGTTCCCCTTGAAATCCATACCAGACCTAAGGGCCTTGTATGCTTTTGGAGGTGGAACCCATGCTAGTTTTTTATTTAAAATTTGACATGAAGTTCCCCCTCCTGGAGGCGACTTCAAGTCACGTTGTAAGTCGCGCTGAAGTCGCCCCAAGTCACGATGTGTTTCATACTCAAGTCGCGTCCAAGTTGCCTCCCAAAATTGTGCTGGAAGTAGTGTTGCCCCTGTGTGAATGGGCTCTTATGAAGTTATTTACACACTCAACTAATACCACTAATTGTGAAAGGGAGTTTCATTTATTCACTGCCTAAGGCCCCTTTCACATGGGTCCACCTGTCAGTTTTTCCGGCGGACCTGAACAGGTGCTCCATACAAGTCTATAGAGCGTCGGATGTCAGCGTGGACCATGTCCACTGACATCCGAACCGATCCACTAAAATCAGCCGTATGGCGATACATCGCCATCCATTCCTTGTGGATCGCATTGGGTGAGATCTGATGAAAACGGACATGCTGTCCGTTTTTTGTCAAATCTCTCCATAGATAAGCAGCGGCGCTCGACAAGCACCTTCCCGCTAGTGAGCAGAGAGGGACCTGTCATCCGCCAGCTCAGCGGAGATCAACGGAGAGATCTCCCGCTGAGCTGGCAGACACCGCTGACGGATCCGCCTCGTGGGAATGAGGCCTAAAAGCTGAACTGGAAAATAAAGTTCTGCTTTGTAGTTAAGCTTGTCTAGGCTAGGGGATGGTAATGGCACTTTTCTTTACTGGATCCTTTTCTTCCCAGTCAAGCGCTCTCCCCTCCACCAGTGGACTGTCCCTCGGTGACCTTACATCCAGTGCAGGACTATTGTCACTGCATCGGTGTCAAAGTACCTTAGATCACCAGAATGCAGGGACTGGTCTAGAAGCCCAGAGGAATGTACATTTATGGTGGGGTGGATTTAGCCAAATCACTTTTATTTTCAGCCTGTTCAATTAAAGGGGTGTTCCACCCAAAAAAACTACCTTTTTTCAATCCACTCCTCACCCCCATACATGCCACATTTGGCATGTAATTTTTTTGGGGGGGGAGTGGGGGCTTCAGTAGGAGTGGGACTTCCTTCCTTCCGTCCCACTTCCTGCTTCCGCCGAGGGGCTGGTTAGGCGATTAAGCTTAATCGCCTACACCAGCCCCCTCCCTGTAGGCGATCACATGGGACACTGACAGGTCCCATGTGATCCCCTCTCCAATCAGCGGCGAGCCGCGCCGCGCACGCATGCGCAGTACGGCTCGCACATGCGCAGTGGGTGCCCGGCCGTGAAGCCGAAGGCTGTCACGGCTGGGTGCCCACAGTGGAGATGGAGACGCCGGCTGGGGAGGGGGGAGAGGAGCGGAGCCCCGGTCGGCGCGTCGCTGGAACGCAGGACCAGGTAAGTGAGTGTTTATTAAAAGCCAGCAGCTACACTTTTTGTAGCTGCTGACTTTTAATAAACAAAATTTTGGCTGGAACACCCCTTTAAGTATTGACAAAAAATAACCTGGAGCCCTGGTTCACACTGGGCTGCGGGAGTGAAATCGTGCGAGTTCAGTCCCTCTGGCAGTCCCGATTTCGGGCCGCAATTTAGGAGACATCTGTGCAGGTTTCTGCACAGATGTCAATGTAAATCGCGTCCTGAAATCGCAAAAAGTAGTACAGGAACTACTTTTTGAAATCGGTGCAGCGCCGCAGATGCGGTGTCGCACCGATTAGGACGGTGTCATTGCCGGCAAATGCCGCCGATTTGAGATGCGATTTCACATGTGAAATCGCATCTCAAATCGAACTAAATCATACCCAGTGTGAACCTGGGTGGAAGCTGATTGGCTTCTATACAGGGCTGCACCAGATTTTGCACTCTCAAGTTTTTTTAAGTTTATCAACCCATGTGTGTCTTTGTGTTATCCACCATTACTTTTAAAAGCACTGCTTTAAAAAGTTTTACATTTGTCTGACCTATCAAAGCCTTAACTTCAGGGTGTCACATTAGTTACCAAATGATTTTAATGTGTATATAGCCATCTTAAATGTTATATTGTTATGTATTTAAGCCAGACAAACCTAATTTGAATCCTCCTAACCATGAGCTGCAGTTTTGCATAGCGTGTTTGCAGAAATAGACAAACTTATGAGCTTACAAAATGTCCTCGGGGACTACATTTTAGCATACCTAATTTGTTTAATTTCAGTGTTGACTCCAATGCTTTGTAACCTTCAACAAATGCAGATGGAAAACCAATGTTTTAACTCAATATCTAGAACAACCTTTTTCAACCAGGGTGCCTTCAAGTTTCTTAAGGGGTGGTTTGGCAAAATAAGTAAAAATTGCCCCAAAATTGTATACAAGCAAGTGGATCAAGCCTGCCTTTTAATTATACACTTAAGGACCGCCTAACACCGATATACTTCGGCAGAATGGCACGGCTGGGCACTATCACGTACCGGTACGTGATTGGTTAATGCCCAGCCGTGGGTCGTGGGCGAGGGACCCGATCGCCGCCGGAGTCCCGCGATCGGTCCCCGGAGCTGAAGAACGGGGAGAGCTGTGTGTAAACACAGCTTCGCCGTTCTTCACTGTGGCGGCGTCATCGATTGTGTGTTCCCTAATATAGGGACACGCAATCAATAACATCACACCTACAGCCACACACCCCTACAGTTAGAAACACAGATGAGGTCATACATAACCCCTTCAGCGCCCCCTTGTGGTTAACTCCCAAACTGCAATTGTAATTTTCAAAGTAAACAATGCATTTTTAATGCATTTTTTGCTGTGAAAATGACAATGGTGCCAAAAATGTGTCAAAATTGTCTGATGTGTCCGCCATAATGTTGCAGTCACGAAAAAAATCGCTGATCGCCGCCATTAGTAATAAAAAATTAAAAAATAATAAAAATGCAATAAAACTATATTGAATTTTTTTCAAAATTGTCGCTCTATTTTTGTTTATAGCGCAAAAAAATAAAAACCGCAGAGGCGATCAAATACCACCAAAAGAAAGCTCTATTTGTGGGAAAAAAAGGACGACAATTTTGTTTGGGAGCCACGTTGCACGACGGGGCCTGGTCCTTTACCTGCATTTTGATTCGGGTTTTAAGTGGTTAAACAAAGCACGGGCGTTCGCAGTTCTTGTATTTTATTGCCGGCTAATACTTACATTTGTATGTACATTTTACAACTTTTTGAATGAACCATAGTGTTTTAAGTTAATGCACTATTGGAGCCCTCCACACGTTCTGTTCCTGTCTGAGAGAGCGTCTTAGCTCTCAATTAGAGGGAATTCTTCTCTCTATACTGCATGGTTAACCAGCGTGGCATGTAAGGAAGACGATAGCAGTCTAGAGGGACCCGCATCTTGGACAGACCAAGGACCCAGCGGAGGGTGATATTAGCCACTAGTAGGAGGTCCATCACATCTTGTAAGGGTCCTCATTTTTATTCCGGTGTGTACCTAAAGAAGTGACCTACTCTTCATCCCTTCGGTGGTGGTGGAATCATCCTTCAACTTTTATTTTCAAAGATTTCCTTCTTTCACTTTTGAAATTGGACTTATTGTTCATCTTCTGTGGACGTTTTGCACAGAGTTTACACATTTATTCTGTTGATGTGAATATTTCTGCTATTGCATATATTGTTGGTTACATTTTTATTTTAACTATCCAGAGTGCGTGGTATTCTCATTTTAGAATTTTATTGTTCACAAGCAGCACAACTATACCCCTTTCTTACATACTAGTAATTATACAAAGCCACAGGCTTTCATTTTGCACATAACAACCTTCCAGCCATTGTGTGCCTGCACAGCATCCTTGTTTCCCCATTTCCTGCCCTCCTCCATCAGCACTGGGTTTACATTAGCTGAGTGAGGGAGAAGAGAAACATTGGAATACTAGTCCGTGCCATTGTGCTTGTGGAAGAATGAATTACCTCTAACATTGGGTGTGTGGATGTTGCTTGGTTATGTAAGTATTTTAGTTTTGTTTTTTACATTTTAGAATGGGGATCTCCAAGAGTATAAATAATTATAAAGGGTGCCCTGACTTTAAAAAGTTTGAGAAACGCTGATCTAGAACATTCTTGTGCCTTACCTAATTGTTTTTATACACTACAAAATTTCACCAGCACCTTCCTGTTAAGCCTAGTACACATGGGCAGAATGTTGGTCAGTATCGGCCAGTTCAATAAAAACCGTCTGACATTCGGCCCATGTGTACTGCAGCTGGTCTAATAGAAGCCGGACATTCAGCCGACTTCTGTCGAAGGGACATGGCCGAAAAAGGTCTGCCAGTTGACTCATTTATCACTTAAAAATAATGTAATAAAATATATAAAAAAAATACACTCACACATACTAAGGTTAAAGAGGAGCGCCAGTCATATTTCTGAAAAATAAGTCCGCAGCTACAAAAACTATAGCTGCTCACTTTTATTAAACAGACACTCACCTGTCCCAGGATTGAGCTGTGCTCTACCGAGCAACTTTTTCCACAGGTCTTTGGTTCCCGCCACCAGCATCTTAACCAGTAATAGCTTTACTCGCCGTGTTTAAAAGAAGAAAAATTATGACTATGGCCCTAAGAACACCATCCCTACAGTCAAGCACAGAGGTGGAAACATTATGCTTTGGGGCTGTTTCTCTGCTAAAGGTACTTTGCCACCACGAGGGGCAGTGTATTGTAAAATCTTGAATAAGAACCTTCTTCCCTCAGCCAGAACACTGAAGATGGGTCATGGATGGGTCTTCCAGCATGACCAAAACATACCACCAAGGCAACAAAGGAGTGGCTCAAGAAGAAGCACATTTAGGTCATGGAGTGGTCTAACCAGTCTCCAGAACTTAATCATATAGAAAACTTATGGAGCTGAAACTTTGACTGGCAGCCAAGAAACCTTGAGGATTTAGAGAAGATCTGTAAAGAAGAGTGGATCAAAATACCTCCTGAGATCTGTGCAAACTTGGTAACAAACTACAAGAAACCTCTTACCACTGTGCTTGCCATCAAGGGTTTTTCCGCCAAGTACTAAGTCATGTTTTGCTTGGGGATTGTGACAGACTCACCCAGTACAGAGGCTTTTGGAGGGGACTGAATGCTAGCCTCTTGCCTTGCGATCATGGGCACTGGCATTTGGGGGAATGGTGCTCTTTGTGAGCTGTATGCCGGGGGACCCTGTATATGCCATATTAGAGTGACTAATTCATACTGTTGGGACATACAGTATAAGGAGATGCTAATGCCATCACCTCCAGCCATCTGTCTGTTCTCTGTGCTAATTGACCCTGCTATTGTGTAAAGATGTCCTGTGTTTACACTTATGATAATGTGTATTGTATAGCAGGTGAGCAAGGAGATGTGACGTCTACCCTGAAAGGTCATATCTATGAGTCACCTAGTCTGGGTAAATGATTAGTTAATTAGCTCATGTTAATTTATGTTCTGGTTACCCCCTCTTTAACTGTATAGAAGATTGTATTCTTGGTTCTAATAAACACTCCATGTTCAGCAGACAAACAAGTCTCGTCTCGTATGCTTGTGAGCAGCTGGAATATCTGATATCTATATCCAGACTGATAGGAAGCAGTATATGACAGAAGCACTCAAGCGGAGTGTGGGACGTTCCGTTACAGGGATCAAATACTTTTTTTACTCTCTGAACTGCAACTCAATTTATAACATTTGTATCATGTTTCTTTTCTGGATTTTTGGTTGTTATCCTGTCTCTATTATTTAAAATACGTCTATGATAAAAATTATGGACCCTTAATTTCTTTATAAGTGGGCAAACTTACAAATTCTGCAGTGGATCAAATATTGATTTTCCCACTGTACTTCTCTACTCTGTGCAATAGTTTTAGCCCACGTTCACACTAGGGGAAGGTTTGAAATTGCACAAGTTCAGCTGAACTCGCACAATTTCAAACAAGGATTTCATTATTTCATGTTCAGGGGCACTCTGACAGACATCTGTGCAGGTTCATGCACAGATGTCTATTGAAATTGCCACAAAGTCATCAAAAGTAGTACACAAAGTACTTTAAGGAATGTGAGCTTGAGCCCAAGGCACAGGCACTATCTCAGGATATTGTGTTGACCACACCGCAATAGTGGATTACTCATGGTTTGACACTACAGGTATATGTAGCACATACACAGAACTGCTTCAGCACAACACATAGCAACCCATGCGACATGCCCTGCAAAACATGCATTGTCGTGTAAACGAAAAATGGAAAGTAATAGAAAGCATATCTGCACAACCTCGCTCGTCAATAGTAAACACTGGTGCATAAAAATGGCTTCCATATTCTTCTTTAATGAACATGTATTAGCAGTCCTGCACACAGTCATAAATTCCATAATGTACAGTATTCATATAAAGGCAATACAGGTAGTATAAAAATAATCCCCTAATGTATATTAATCTTAATCACAGCCAATTAGTTACTTTCACCAAATAGTTCACACACTTGTGGCTCAAAAAGTAAAGACATGGCTCACTGCCAGCCTAAACTTTGTCCCATATAGGGTTTAAAGTCCCCACCTGTTTCAGGGGTCTCACACAGCTGTGTCCTGCTCCATGCTACACCTCAGACACCTGCTGCCATATTCCCCTCTTTCTGCTCTCTCTACTTCAGGTGGGCTAACCCTCAAAGACCTAAGATACCCTTAGTCATGGTTGGAGGCTCCTTCCCACCCACAAAAAATCTGAAACTCTGAATTCTGGGTCCGATAGCAGGACTTGCCAATCCTGATTAAACTGTAAATCAGTTTTTTTGCTCTCTATCTGGAAACCTCTCGCCCTGCATGAATGAGGACCTAAGCATTACAAGAATTTCACTTATGATCCACCTTATAGGGACCACAATTCAAATAACTGGGCCAAATATCTCCCATTCACGACCCATCCCTAGAGTCCTGTACAATATATACCGTCTCTGATGACATATGGGAGGAGCTCTTAATTAACCGTAATTGTCCAAAGTTGAAAAAAATATGTACTAAAAAAAACATGCTATGTCACTACTAAATCACAAATACTTTACATGGAATATGACTAATGCAGCAGCAATCACAGATATTTATGCAGATGCAGTTCACATAAATAATAAGAAAGTAGATCTGATGTATTGCTTTCTCACAAAAATCAGCTGATCATATATATATTCCTTACAATTCAACTTGCCGTATTTACTCGAGTATAAGCCAGGGCCCCTAATTTTACCACAAAAACTGGTAAACCGTATTGACTCGCATATAAGCCTAGGGTGTCCATCTGCATGCCTCACTGTGCCTCACTTTGCCTCACTGTGTGCCCTGTGTCCATGCCTCACTGTGCCCATGCCTCACTGTGCCCAAGACTAGACTGACGTTTAACATGGGAGTCTATAGAATGGGTTCCCAGCTTTGAAAAATCGGTGCTCCCCAGCCGTAGGTCCCCCAGACAACAAACTTTGCACACGTGTGCCAAGTCCTGGGTCCAGGGAACCTACGACCGTCCGGTACCGGGTCCCCAAAGTCACCGAAGAAATTACTGTTTAACATGGGAGTCAATGGAAGGGGTAACCGGATTTTAAAAATTAGTGCTCCCTGGCCGTAGGCCCCCCGGACAATAAACTTTGCACCCTTGTAGAGGAAGAGTGGGGCTATATGTGTGCCAAGTTTGGGGTCCAGGGAACCTATGGCTGGCCAGTACCGGGTTCCCAAAATCCTGGGGATCAGGCTCAAAAAGGTGACTCGAGTATAAGCTGAGGGGGACTTTTTCAGCACAAAATAATGTGCTGAAAAACTCGGCTTATACTCGAGTATATACGGTATTTCAGAAACAGATCTACATCGCAATAAAGATTGAAACTATTCATAGCAATCTCATACCCAGCCAATGTATCTAAAACATTTCTTCATATTCCAAAAGTTTCCAAAAACGAACTTTTGGCATATAAAGTGCTTTAATTCTGCTCGATACAGGATATTACCTGAGGAAATCTACGTGAAGTATTTTGCAAATTAACCACTTACTGTACCTACTCTGAAACTGGCTAGTTATTCTTAGAACCCTATTACTGTGCTTGGCTGCCTGCCAATGACTGACAGATTTTAGTCAACTAGTGTGCAAGCTGAATTACAAATTGTAAAGAAAGGCACAATGTTAATTTATAGTGCTAATACTGTATATTTTTGGTTCTAAATGGATGGTCTTATAACAGCTCCAGTTGCCCATATGTTACCAGTGTCCAAGGTTTCACATCTCTGCAACTCTCAACTGGGCTGTGCAAAGACCTTTCCAAGAACTTACAAAATGATTAGAACTAAAAGAGATTGAAAACTTTGATGCATCTAAATATGTATTCTCTGTTGTGGTCACATTAAAGAAAACAGATTGTGTATTAAAGCAGAACTATAAGCAAAACACTTTTTCATTTTGGATAGAGCAAGGGAGGGAAATAACCCCTGTCAGATTTTTTATTTTTTTTTGGCCATCTGTAACCCATTCAGGTGATTTTCCTTCATGTCCTGTCCCATAGCCAAACAGGAAGTGAGAGGAAATCCCTACAAATGAAGGGAATTCCTTCGAGACCCCCAGATCACCAGAACTAGTGTCCCCATTGGGAGACTTCCTCTTTATTACTTCTCTGGGGACAACCCAAAATGTGGGATTTTTCTTTACTTCCACCTTCAATGATAATACGGGACAAAGAGAGGGTGAATCTATTTTAACGGGGGCAAAGACAGCAATAAAAACTGACTTGTGTTCTAATCCCTCTCTATTCAATCCAAAACATAAAATAAATAAAATATTTGCCTTTTAGTTATACTTTTAATCTTGTCACCCCCTTGCCATATTTTGAGGTAGTATACTGTATTAGGAAGTCAGAGAAGCTAATATATTTTCTACCCTGGATCTTAATAGTGCATATCGGCAGGTTTTGCTGGATATTTAAAGTAGCACTGCATTCATTACTCACGAGGGCCTGTTTTGTTTTAAATGCAAATACATATGTTACAAACTGAACTCCGCCCAACTGGTTTTGTGGCAACCCATGTCATTCTTCTCCTAAAGCCAGTCGGACGGAGTTCATTACGTGAGGTCACTACGCACGCTGCTGGGTAGATGCTGTTGGACTATATGCCTACATATTGTGATGTTTGTGAGTAGTACACATTTAATGAAAAAACACACGGTGTGAGGTATTGGGCCATGATGTATGTGTTTTTTATTTGGAGTGCCATTGATGCCTTTCCTGTTGTGGTAACAGTGGATATAGGAGGTGTTTGGGGACAATGCTAAACTGTCATTGATGGTTGTGCTGGAGGATCATTAAAAACCTATAACGTAGAGGTTAACTGTCTGGTAAGCGCTTTCTGTTAGTTGTGATCACTGAGAGGTGTATTCCTTGGCCATCTTCAAGGCAACCGAGGGATGCTTTTGGGTGTATTCTTTTGCACTTTGTATGAACATTTATGAATCTGTGCTTTGCACAATTTATTGTGATTTTAAGGGCACTTTATTTGTTAATCATTACACTGACTGAATTTTAATATTTATTTATAGTTTATTCATTATTTGTTTGATTTATGGAGCGCACCATTTTTTTGTTTTTTGTAAACCTATCTTGTATTTTCTCTGTGTTGCGTCACGAATGTGGACGTGCTAATGTGATGAAACGCATCTCTTGCTTTGCTCTGTCTGCTTGTGACTATGTCACATTTAGTTACAATGTAGCATTCACCTGCAGAACACTAGACTGAAAGCCCCGGGGACTGTGATTATATGTAGTTTCTTCACAGGAAGTATCAGTTCTACAGACACAAGTCATGCATTAACCTATGTAATGCCACATGCCTCATACTTGAACACAAACAGAAGCTTCTGACACGGAAATGTAAAGATTTACTCTGCTATAGACTGTACTGTACAGGACAAGAAATTACACCATGAAAGTACACGACCTATGCACATCTTATGCAGGTGAAAAAACACAAGATGTGGGTAGGATGGTTTAAAATGCCTTTAAAGTGATAGCAAAGATGGCATTTTGTTTTAAACAGCTCATTGTAGGCAGTCCAGTACTAACATTTGATCCTTCTCTGCCTACTATTGTTATTACAGATGCTCTAGGCCAGTGATGGCGAACCTAGGCACCCCAGATGTTTTGGAACTACATTTCCCATGATGCTCCACTACACTGCAGAGTCCATGAGCATCATGGGAAATGTAGTTCCAAAACATCTGGGGTGCCAAGGTTCGCCATCACTGCTCTAGGCTATGGCCTGAACCCTTATAGAAGGAAACCAAAAGTATTCTAATGTAGAAAGAGAATCCTTATTGTGTTTGGGCAACGAAAAAAATGGAGACCTTACCTGTGGGTTCAACAGTTTATCTTTGCAGGATATTTACCTATACTGCTCAACACAAAAGAATAGGACTAGCTGGAATGTGTATAGACAGATTTTCAGCATGGATACTCAGTCATGGTTACTCTTGCCTGCAGTGCCTATTACTCAGGATGTTGAAGTGGTTGCATTTACTTATATTGATGCAGTTACAGCATCTGAGTAGGGCTGGGAAAAAAAATCTAATTGATTTTAAAATCGAGTTGGTAGGTCAAATAGATTTATATTTTGTTTTTTGTTTTTTTATTGTTATTTATTTTCCCCCAGGACCGGGTCCTGAGGAGCTGCGGGCAGGAGTTTTTAGGCGAGGTCACGGCTTCGGCTTAGTCCGCGAGGCCGGACTCCGCGGACTAGGCCGAAGCTGCCTCCTTGCCTAGAAACTCTTGCCCACAGCTCCTCAGGACTGAATCGTAAATCAAGTTGTTTTTTTTTTTTTTTTTTTTTTTTTTTTATAAAAAAAATCGCCCAGCTCTACATCTGAGTACACACAAGCTTGTTTTTCATACCCAGAACCAGTGCAGTTATGGGACATTCAACAAAGCAGATCACCATCTCAGGTAATAAACTGAGCACTTCTTTCTTAAGCATTAGAAATAAACTGTTCTTAGTTGATGGGTACATTGTCCATGGTTCTCATCCCCTACCGGTACCAGAGATCTTGAGCGATCATCTTATAATTTGCACAAAAGAGTCACAAAGTAATTGCAAGAACTAAACAAAGACTTTGAAACATACTAGTGGACAGCATGCAGACCCAAATATTAATGTCTATTCGGTCTTACTTTGCCAGACTTAAGCCTCGTACACATGATCGGATTTCCATTGGACAAATCTGTGGAATTTTGTGTCATGGGTGTTGGCCGTGAACTTGTTCTGCATAGATGGCAGAACTTTTTCATCCAACATACACAAAACGATGTGATTTTTCAGCTCTTTAGCGCCACCCTTTGAGCAACTTCTGCTATGTTTTCAATTTTTTCTGACGGTCTTGTGTACACACGATCAGATAATCCGACAAGACACATTTGTTGTTGAAAAATTTGAAAGCATGCGATAAAACATTTGTTGCCGGAAATTCCAACAACAATTGTCTGATGGAGTGTACAAACGATCGGATTATCCGACACAACCCTAACATCACACAATTGTTGTCGGAAAATCCGATCATGTGTACGATTATGACAAATCTACTGCCACACATACTCCACCTATTGCCATTTTTTAATTCTGTCTGGAAGAAGCTTGATATAGATATTGTAGATCAGGGGTCTCCAAAACTTTCTAAACAAAGGGCCAGTTTACTGGGGGGGGTGGACTGTGGCTGGTGGGAAGTAGAAAATGGTCCAGTATCAGTGGAAGTAATTAATTCCTTAGGCTGGGTGGTCAGTAGGAGTAATAAAATTGTGCCCCATCGTTGATGTAATTGGGAAGAAGTTCAGAATAGTGCCCCATTGTTGGTTTCAGCAGAAGAAACGGCACCTCTCGTTGGTGTCAGTGGAATGAATGGTGCCTCAACCTTGTTGACAGTGAGAGGAATAGTGAATTAAGGGCTGGATAAAGACCTGTCCTGTATACTATATAGTTCACTCCTTTGTATACAGTGAATACTACAGCCAGCGCTGTACTGCAGGCACTGTGGCTATCATGCAGGGAAGCAATCCTGTTTATCTTCCCCTGTAACCCCCTTGTTGATTCACAGAACCATTGGGGATGGAGAAGTCCTATCATTTTGTAGTGTTTTTTTTTTTTTTTTCCTTCCTGTTGGGTCTGTGATGTAGATCGTGAAGGTAAATCTCCCCAGCTGGACTAAGGCTACTGTAGCGCCCCCTTACTGTCAGTAAGGGATGCTGTTCAAATTTAGTGGGGGGATGAGAGAGTTATCCTGCTCTCATCCATGTTAATTGTTTAAATTTGTGTTTCGGGCTGGGCTGCCTGTGGTCCCAATTTCTGTTCTGAGGACATGTTACCATCCTTGGGCAGCAGATGGCGCCAGAGGGGTTCCAGAACAGAGCCGCCTTTCCTCAGCGGCCAATCAGGGGAGTGTTTCCCTCGCTGGGCATGCTGGGAGAGGGTATATCTGATGCAAGCGCCTTTTCGTTTGGGTCTTCTACCCGCAGCGGGTCGCAGGTGTGGCACCCACCTTCAGGGTGTGCACACACCACAAGGCCGCCACTATGGCCTACCTGGCCAGGGCCTACACTATGCGGAGCTACGAACTCTGGGCCTCGTGGATCAGAGCAACTGATGCTGTCAGGGACCCCAGTGACTTGCTGGGTTCCCACTTCTGCTGAGAGGATCCCAGGCTGGGTGCTGTTCGGTGGGGGATCAGGGCTTGAACGAACCATCGGGGATCTGGTTGCCAAAAACTGACAGATCATATTCAGACTGTCAGCTGGAGACCTTTACTAAAAGACATACTGGGAGGATTTACTCTACAAATATTGGGCCTGTGGCAGAGGTTTCCATCTTAAAACCTAATCCAATTAGAGCCAAGTCGGTGGCAGAGACTTGTTCCTTCCCAGAAGCTCTAAGTGACACTCTGGCTGCCAGGCTCGTGAGAGGGGTCTGTCCGGTGGCACTTTACCCACTCTGAGCTAGAGTGGCGACATTATAGATACAATTGTTGAATGCAGGACTGCTTTCCTTATCCAAAGCCTGATGCTGCAAGGTTCATCTTTCTTTCATCCACATATCCTGTCTACTTCAAGTTGATGTTGGTCGTGTTTGACCAGGAATAAAGCATTGGAAAAATTCAACCATCAGCCTGGACATTCAGTCACTGCTCTGCTCACCACCTTCACCCCTAGACACCACACAGAGGTAACTTAAATACGTCGATCCCAAATCTAATCAGCGGCTCCTGAATGGGGTAGCGCTACACTACATTCATACAGGCGATTCAGCCTGGCGCAAATGACGGCGACAAAAATCTGCTGATTCCTGCAGCTGCTTTTGCCATCTGTGAGCAGCTAGCTGTTGTGGCCACCGAGTCTATACACAGCCAGCGACTATCTGTGCTGATCACTACTGGACACACACAAAGTGTGATCGCGGGCTTTGCAAACAGCAATGGATAGCTGTAGCCGTCATCCTGTCATTAAAGTGTATGGGCCCAGCAGCCACAGCTAGCCGCTCACAGGTAACAAGAACAGCTGCAAGAATCTGCAGTTTCCAGCTGCAAGAATCTGCAGTTTCCAGCTGCTGTTATTTGCATCAGGCCAAATCGCCTGTGCAAATGTAGCCTAAAGCTGGCTATGCATTATACAGTGTTCTTGTTCAATTTCCATTAGATTTACCTTCAACTGTGTAGTGCAAGGGCCTGCCTGATTGCATACAAATTGAGTGTTCAGATTTGACCTCGTATTATATGGTTTTTAGTAAATCTAACAGAAAATTGTATAATGTATGGCCAGCGTTGGAGGCAAACAAAAACTGACAGAAGTTGTAACCCTTCCTTACTGTTGTGTACTGTAGTCTGGGAGGCAGAATAGGAATGGAGTGTTTTTATTAACAAATTCATGTGTTCATAGTACATGTGCAGGTTTCTGAATCATAACAGGAACATAAAGTTTCTGAAAAGTATTGCATAACCGGTTCAAAACAACTGGCATTTCATATGTGTTCTTCAGACAGTTTATTACGTGTAAAGGGTTTAAACCATTTCGTACTGTTGTGTCCTGAAGTCTGAGAGCTGAATGGTTTTATACAGTGGAGAGTACAAGGGAATGGAAGGACACATGCAGTGGGTCAGGAAATTGATGCCCTTTCTACAACTGTTGGTGTTCTGGGATGCTGAACAACATACAGCACCAGAATGATAAACTTTGGAACAGGTATAGTTGAGAGTGTGGCTATGTAGTTGGGTAGAGAAGATGGCTGCCAGGGGGATGAACAGGCAGACATAACCTGCCTTTTTTTTTTTAAATGCACTAAAAATTATGCTTATGTCTACCTGGAGATTGACTTTAAGGCTGGCAATAGGGCCTCATGCCCATGGGCGTTTAAAAAACTAGCTGTAAAGCTAGTACTGACGCCATGAAAAATCGCAGTTAAACACAATTTTTACCGCGATTTGCGCATTTGGCGTCAATGCGCGTTTAGTCGCACTAGCTTTCAGATGCATTTCTCTGTCTCTTATCAAATTCAGTGGTTCCCTATGTGAGCCCATTGATTTTAATAGAAGTCACACCGCAAGTTGGATTAAGATGATCCAACTTGTAGTGCGACCTATGTGCTGAAAAATCTTGACGGAAACCACAAATTGTAAAAAAAAAAAAAATGTGCGTGAGGTTCCCCCCTAAGATGCTATAAAAAAATGCACTGATTACTGTTTAAATGTCACTGGCAGGGAGGGGGTTAAAACTAGAGGGCGATCAAGGGGTTAACTGTGTTCCCTCAGTGTGTTCTGTGTATGGATGGGAGTGACCTAGGAGAGGTTTACACACACATCCCCGCACTGGCGCTCGTGTGCATGGCCAGCAGCGATTGTGCGCCCTCTGGTGGCCGAAAAAGGAAAGGACGTACCAATACGGGGTTTCGTCCAGGGCAGCCAATCTGCCACAGTATATCAGCGTGAGCCAGTCGGGAACCAGTTAAGGCATCTCCGGCTCTTCTCCCTCTTCTGGCCACGTCTTCTTCCTCTGCTGGTCCTTCTCCCCTCTGCACTGTCTTCTTGTGCTTTCTCTTGGGGAAGAGGAGGGAGATTTACTGAGGGGCAGCAAAGCTTAGTGTTCAGTGGTCAAGAGTATGTAATGTATGGCATACAGGGTGCACTGGTCCTGATTTTGTAGTGTACCTTGTACCATACATACTTTACTGACTGCCATACTCTGTGTGCTTTATTATATGTTACATACCTCCTTAGTGTTGTATGTTGCATATTAACTGCTGCTGGATTCTACTTCTGAATGTAACTTGGTTCTGTACGATGTGATGCCTGTTATGTATTCATGAGCCATGCATTCTGTAAGCTATGCATTAATTACATATTCTTAACCACTGCACTTTGTACACTGAAATGTATATTGCATACTTCTCATCACTGCATTTTGTGTACGTTACATACTCATACTAGTTCACCTTTTACTCTTTACTCATATGTTACATAATCCTCACAACTGTACAGCCCTGGCCAAAGGTTTTGAGAATGACACAAATATTCATTTTCACAAAGTCTGCTGCCTCCGTTTTTCTTCTGGCAATTTGCATATACTCCAGAATGTTATGAAGAGTGATCAGATGAATTGCAATTAATTGCAAAGTCCCTCTTTGCCCTGAAAATTAACTTGATCCCCCAAAAAACATTTCCACTGCATTTCAGCCCTTCCACAAAAGGACCAGCTGACACCATGTCAGTGATTCTCTTGTTAACACAGGTGTCTGTGCTGACAAGGACAAGGCTGGGAATCGCTCTGTAATGCTGATTGAGTTAGAATAACAGACTGGAAGCTTTAAAAGAAGGGTGGTGCTTGAAATCATTGTTCCTCCTCTGTTAGCCATGGTTTTACCTGCAAGGAAACACATGCAGTCATCATTGCTTTGCACAAAAAGGGATTCACAGGCAAGGGTATTGCTGCTACTAAGATTGCACCTAAATCAACCATTTTTTTGGATCATCAAGAACATCAAGGAGAGAGGTTTAATTGTTGTGAAGAATGCTTCAGGGTGCCCAAGAAAGTCCAGCATGCACCAGGACCATCTCTTACAGTTCATTCAAATTCCGGATCAGGGAACCACCAGTGCAGAGCTTGCTCAGGAATGGCAGCAGGCAGGTACAGTGAGGCAAAGACTTTTGGAGGATGGCCTTGTGTCAAGAAGGGCAGCAAAAAAAAACGTATCTCTCCAAGAAAAACACCAGGGACTGACAGATACTCTGCAAAAGGTACAGGGATTGGACTGCTGAGGAGAAGAAAAGGTGAGCGCTGCTATCAGTCCTGTGTCATGCCAACAGTAAAGCATCCTAAGACCATTTATGTGTGGGGTTGCTTCTCATTGAAGGGAGTGGGCTCACTGACAATTTTGCCTAAGAACACAGTCATGAATAAAGAATGTTACAAAAACAACCCTTCGAGAACAACTTCTCCCAACCATTCAAGAACGGGTTGGGGACGAACCATGCGTTGTTTCAGCATGGTGGAGCACCTTGCCATAAAGCAAAAGTGATAACTAAGTGGCTTGGGGAACAAAACATGAACATTTTGGGTCCATGGCCAGGAAACTCCTCAGACCTTAATCCCATTGAGTAGATGTGTTCAATCCTCAAGAGGCGGGTGAACAACAAACCCCAACAAATTCTGCCAAACTCCAAACATTGATTATGCAAGAATAGGCTGCCATCAGTCAGGATGTGGCCCAGAAGTTGATTGACAGGATGAATTGCAAGGGTCTTAAAAAAAGAAGGGCCAACACTACAATTATTGACTCTTTGCATAAACGTAATGTAATTGTCAATAAAAAGCCTTTGACACTTATGAAATGCGTGTAATTATACTTCAG
Source organism: Rana kukunoris (assembly GCA_029574335.1). Taxonomy (NCBI): domain Eukaryota; kingdom Metazoa; phylum Chordata; class Amphibia; order Anura; family Ranidae; genus Rana; species Rana kukunoris. Next base: position 383,388,508 of record CM056049.1, on the reverse strand, counting down.
TATATCATAGTAACATCTGACAAAAAGTTTTAAAGAACACCGAAGCAGCAGACTTTGTGAAAATTGTATATTTGTGTCATTCTGTAAAAACTTTTAGACAGGGCTGAATGCTGGGAGTGCAGCAGTCCAGTGTGTGCAAAGTATACCACAATGTACAGAGTTCATCAGGCGGAGGTATATAATGTAAGACAGTTTACAGAGTGCAGTAGTCAGGAGTAGGGCCGAAACAATTAATCGATTACAATTTTCATAATCGATTAATCAGCCAGTAACAAAATGGGGTTAAAAATTAGCCCTTTATAGTAAAAAAAAGCAAATCGCTACTGTAAATATTACTTTCACTGTCCCACAGTAAAAAAAATGAACCCCTTACAGTAGCGATTATTTGCTCTTTTTGTACTTATTTTTAACCCCATTATGTTACTAAACATCTCAGGCCGGGGTCACACCTCAGTTTTTTTGGTGCTTTTTGCAGAAACACACTACAGTTCATTTACATGTTTTCCTATGGGACACGTTCACATCCATGATTTTTTTTTTCAGCTGCTGCGTATTTGAAAAGGGCAAGGACTTTTTAACGCAAAGCAGTGCTATTTTGTTTTTTTGGTTCAATATACTTCAATGGAGAAGCTGCAGAAAAGCATGTAATGTATCTGCCCAACAACAAATTGGCCCAATTTATTTTTATTTTTTTAAGGCTATTATCCGATTAATCGAAACAATAATCGGCCAACTAATCGATTATGAAAAAAATTGTTGGTTGCAGCCCTAGTCAGAAGTATGTAAAATACAGCCTTGTGTAAATAGAGCAGGGGTCGAGACTATACAACGTATTGCACAGTTTTAGGAGTAGTTGTCAAGAGTATGCAATGTACGACAGCATATAGATAGCAACAGTCAGGATTATTGTAATTTACAGTGTACAATACATACTCCTGACCACACTCTGTATGTTGAACAATATGGTACACACCTTTTTTCTCTTGTATGTTATATACTTGTGGTCACTGCACTCTGTATTCTATTATGTACATTGCGTAGCTCTACCTTCTATGCACTGGGCTTTACAGAACATAATTCTAAACAAAATCTGTACATTAAGAATTCCTGTTCCTGCAGCCTATATTCTATGTTGTAATTAAACCTATTACCCCTATTTTTTCATCTGCTTCAAACTGCCTCAGAAACAAAGGGCTTTATTTACCAATGCTATCTTATGATCCCAATTGTATTTTTAGAGGATCATCCCATAAAAGCAATGGCCCTGTGGGAGGGGGACTTGGGTCCTGTCACGGGTGATCAGTGGGATGAAACTCTTCAATCTGTCAACAATTGTTCTTTAAATGTGTCACAAAAATACTCCTGTAAAACTTCATAAAATGGGCATACTACTTTACCTGCTCTGTGGTAAATGTTTAGATAGTGCCAGGTGACCTGGTACATCTCTTCTAGCGATGCCACAAGCTCCATAGATACTGGAGTGGCATTTTTGCCACACTTAACAAGGTCTTCCAAACAAATGTTCCCTTTGATCCGCTGAGTTGCCTTCTAGGAGTTCTGGAGGGTGCAATCCCAAAGGAGATGACAAGGACCGTTTTTCTCTAGAGCCAAGAACGTAAAATAATTCTTATGGAATGGAAAGAGTGCAACCGCACTTTGCAATGTGCACAGTCACTTTGCCTTTAGTAAACCCCATAGCGAGAGGAAATCCCTCCGAAGTGAGAGAATCCCTGGTTGTCACAGGGTCACCAGATCTGTATACCTATAGAAACAGAAATACAGTATATAGAAGAGTGACCGCAGAAAAAAGATCAAGTGGTCTGAAGAGTATACCCCCTTCTTTTTTTTATTTTTATTTATTATCCAAAATTCTCCCCACTGTCACACTTGGTGGCTATATCGCCACCAACTGAATATTCAAGGGAATAGGGCTAGGCCACAACTGCCCTGCAATCGTGTACAATGCATGTGGTTGTGGCATTGGTGACCATCTCAGATCACCTTCCCCTGATGCCAAAGGGAGTAAGGATACCGACTTGTATGCCAAGCCAGTATTTTAGGGGAGGGGGGCATTGGTAGGATAGGGTTTTACCCTCACTTCCTGTTTGGCTTTGTGACAGGAAGTGAATAATTTTGAAGGAGAAACCGGCAAAATTTGGGAGGTGTCTTCACCCTATCGGGAGTGCAGACATCCCCAAAAACTGACAAGACTTCAAATCCCAGTGTACTCTATCTCCAAGCAAAAATCAGAAAGGATTTAATTTATTTTAACTTTGCAAAGACAAATTCCTAAGTTCAACTGTGATGCATATCAATGGACCATTTAGACCCTGTTTAAGGCCCTGTCATGGACATACAATGATGTCTGGCAGCTTACCTTCTACTGAAGTGTCCATTAGAGGCCTGACTCTTTCTGGCTGCCTTTTATCATCTCTCCTCCCTGTATGGCCACACCCCAGGTCATCCCAGGAAGTCTATATTAACTGTTGCACTGCAGGTCTGCTTTGCTGTTTAACTTTGTTTGTTAGCTTGTTCCTGTCTGTCGTGTGCTACGTTTACCTTTTTGTGTACCGATTTTTGGCTCGTCTCTGACTATTCCTGTTTGCCTGTGACCCTGACCTTTTGACCTGTCTCTTGGTTACCCTTGTCTGCCTGTTGCCCCCGACCTCGGCTTACCCATCACCATCCCTTGTGTCCTGTGGGACCCCAGGGGCCGCGACCTGGGTTCAGTTGCAGCGAAGGCCATCCTCCCCACTAGAGGCTCTGGTGAACACCTGCTGGACCTTAGACTCCGCGTCCTGGGGAATCTTAGGTTCACGTTTCCTGTCCATCCGCAGCAGTCTGCTATTGGGTTCACTACCTTGTGGTGCACTCCTGTCTCCATCGGGGTGCATTTGTCACCTGGCCACAGGTGACCTGACAGGCCCCTTTCACATGGACGGCTGTTTTGCTGCAGATAAAAGCATGTTTATGTTTTGCTGGAATTCAACACTCCAGGCACAGCGATCGGCTTCATTTGTACAGTGCTTTTAGCTGCGGTTGCATTTAGACTTGGATCCCTGCCAATACCAAGCACTGTGTCTGGTATGAATCTTGAGGGGGAACTCCATCCCAAATTTCAAATAAAAAACCGGCTTGGGTTCCCCCTCCAAGATCATAACAGGTCCTTGGGTCTGCTTTGGATTTTAAGGGGAACCCCCGTACACCGGCGTGGGGGTCCCCCCCAAAATCCATACCAGACCCGTATCCGAGCAACAGCCTGGCCGGTCAGGAAAGAGGGTGGGGACAAGTGAGCGCCCCCCCCTCCTTTACCGTGCCAGGCCGCATGCCCTCAACATGGGGAGGTAGGTGCTTTGGGGCAGGGGGAGCGCTGCGGGCCCCCCACGCCAAAGCACCCTGTCCCCATGTTGATGAGGACAGGGCCTCTTCCCGCCAACTCTGGCCGTTGGTTGTCAGGGTCTGCGGGTGGGGAGCTTATCTGAATCCAGGAGCCCACTTTAATAAGGGGGCCCCCAGATCCAGGCCTCCCACCCTAGGTGAATGAGTATGGGGTACATCGTACCCCTAGCCATTTACCTGGAGGGAAAAAAATGTAAAAAAACACACTACACAGGGTTTTTAACCACTTCAGGCCCGCGCTACCGTCGGATGACGGCAACAGCGCGGGCCTGAATATCCAACATGCCGTCATTTGACGGCATGTCATTCAGGCGTTCCCAGCGCGCGCTGTAGAGCGCGCTGCGGGGAAGCCCTGTGTTGTCCGTGTCCCTTGGACACGGCCAATCACAGATCGCGGCGAACGGCCAATCAGAGTGGCCGTTTGCGATGCGATCTGTGGGCGAATGAGAGATGATCTCTCATAGATCATCTCTCATTGCCGTGTTACACAGAGACAGCGCCCTGTCTCTGGAGAGGAGGAGCCCGATCTGTGTTCCTTCCTACATAGGGACACAGATCGGTCACCCCCCCTCCCCCCACAGTCAGAACACACCTAGAATACACATTTAACCCCTTCCTCACCCTCTAGTGTTAACCCCTTCAATGCCAGTCACATTTATACTGTAATTAGTGCATATTTATAGCACTGATCGCAGTATAAATGTGAATGGCGCCAAAAATGTGTCAAAAGTGTCCGATGTGTCCACCATAACGTCGCAGTACCAATAAAAATCGCAGATCGCCGCCATTTCTAGTAAAAAAAAAAAAATAATTCTCTCCCCTATTATGTAAGCGCTATAACTTTTGCGCAAACCAGTCGCTTATTGCGATTTTTTTTTTATTTTATTTTTTTTTACCAAAAATATGTAGAAGAATACGTATCGCCCTAAACTGAGATAAAAAAATGTTATTTTTTATTTTTATTGGGATATTTATTATAGCAACAAGTAAAAAATATTGTATTTTTCTTAAATTGTCGCACTTTTTTGTTTATAGCGCAAAAAATAAAAATCACACAGGCGATCAAATACCACCAAAAGAAAGCTCTACTTGTGGGAAAAAAAGGACGTAAATTTTGTTTGGGAGCCACGTCGCACGATCGCGCAATTGTCAGTTAAAGCGACGCAGTGCCGCAAGCTGAAATTTTACCTGGGCAGGAGGGGGGTGTAAGTGCCCAGTATGCAAGTGGTTAAAGTAATTTATTAGTTAGCTCTGGGGGGCGTTCTTCTTCGACATCTTCCATCGGGGGGGGGGGGTCCCGGTCTTCACCGCCATCTGGTTCTTTTCTGCCGGGGCCCCCCTCTCTTCTTTAGCTCTTTTTACGAGGGGGGCCCTGGCTTCTTTAACATCCTCCACCAGGGGGGGTCCCAGTCTTCACCGCCGTCTGGTTCTCTTCCGCCGGAGGGGGGTGCTTTCTTTTTTTGCTCTTTTATTAGCGCCCCCGGGCTTTTTCTACCTCTTCTCTCTCAGCGCTCCCCCTGCCCCAAAGCACCTACCTCCTCATGTTGAGGGCATGCGGCCTGGCACGGTTAAGGAGGGGGAGGGGCGCTCGCTCGTCCCCACCCCCTTTCCTGACCGGCCGGGCTGCTGCTCGGATACGGGTCTGGCATCGATTTTGGGGGGTCCCCCATGCCGTTTTTTCAGCGTACGGGGGTTCCCCTTAAAATCCATAGCAAACCCAAGGGCCTGGTATGCTTTTGGAGGTGAAACCCATACAGGTTTTTTATTTGAAATTTGGCGTGGAGTTCCCGCTCAAGATTCATACCAAATGCAGCTGACACAGTGCACTGCAGTTACCTGCGGTTATGTGCCGATAGCTGCGGGACATCGCAGCTGGACGCATTCAGTTCTATTTTTTCTATCCACACAAAACCGCGGGTAACAAAATCCCAGGTAACCGTAGTGTGTGAAGGGTGTCATAGGAAAGCATTGTGTGCTTCTAGCTGCGGTAAATTCTGCATCTAAAAGCACCATTCTATCTATCCGTGTGAAAGGGAAAAACACCAGTTTCCTTTCCCTAGAAACATTTGTTAGCAAATGATAGGAAAGAAGATGTAGATTTCCAGGACTGACCTAATAGTTATGGGCCTGCATGACCTCTGTGTGCGCATGTCCCTGTGGCCCATATCTGGTTCCCGGAAGCGGTGGTCAGAAAACAGGAATAACATCACGCCCTTCCAGGAAGTTGCTTGTACTGCTGCTAATTTCTTCCCACCACCATGACCCGCTCGCTGTTCTTATATAATATGTATCTATCTATCCCTCTCTCATATATATATATATATATATATATATATATATATATATATATATATATATATAATATAATCTATAGATGTAGGTTCTTGTGTCCACCAGCAGAGATAAGTTGGAGGCATAATAATGGTCTAGCACAGGGGTCTTCAAATTTCAGCCCTCCAGTTGTTTAGGAACTACATTTCCCATTTTGCCTAGTCATGTCTGTGAATGTCAGAGTTTTACAATGCCTCATGGGACGTGTAGTTCCGCAACAGCTAGAGGACCATAGTTTAAATATTCCTGGTCACTCTAGCATATCTTGAAAAAAAGGTGTGTTCTCATGTGCCTTTGGAAAATACAAGTGGGTCATGGCACATCTACATTCCAAATTTTGCACTTAAGATGGTCATGCACTATGAAATCTGATTGGCCAGTCTCTGTACAACTCAATATTTAGGCAAAATAGGTAATAGGAAGACATACTTGAACAATTAATTCAAATTATAGGAAAATCAACCAGGCTCTAAATTTAATTTATTTAAGATCTAACTGACTGTAGTGTATGATCACCTTTTAAAGATCAAGATCTGAAAATATTTATTTATTGGGTTAAGAAACACTTCTCTGTTCTTTGTAATGTATTTAAAGATTTGAGTAAAAAGACAAAATAAATAATTTCAAAGATATATTACAAGTAATAGGAATACTTTTGCATCAAACAAGTTAATTAACTGAGAACATCTACTAATTGCCTAACAAGACAAACCCAATTCGATTAAATTAACCAATTGTATTGGGCATGCACGATTATCAACGAGAAAACCACAGTTTCCCTAGTGCCAGTTACAGTTTACATATGCAGGTAATTATTATCACTATTTGCGCTTCAACATTCGCACATTCAATTACCAATTTTCTGGCGCACCGATTAATGTATGAACTGCTGCAGTGCCTTCTCCTTAATGAATGGCCCTCATTGTGTAGCTGGGTACCAAGGTATACAGAGATCCTTGTGAACAATGTAAACAGAACCCAGGACACAATTTGTATTGTTCAAAGTATTCTTACAAGCTCAAATCAGATCATATGATGATCTAATATGGCATCAGTTGTATATAACAGGGGTCTCCAAACTAAAGAGATCTAAAAAAATAAAGATACAGTTTACTGTCTCTCAAACTTTAGGGGGTCCGGACTGTGGCCAGTGAGTGTAGAAAATGTCCTGGAATCAGAGGGAGTAAACAATTGGTATTAGTGGGAGTAATGGTACCCCATCATTGGTGACAGTGAGAGATATAGTGCCCCATTGTCTGTGTAAGTGGCAAGAACTATGCCCCACTATTGCTGACAGTGGAGGGATTAATGCCACAAGGGCCGGATAAAAGCAAGCAAAGGGCCATAGTTTGGAGACCACTGTTATATAGCAAGCAACACTTATTCTACAATATTCATCTGGTTGCATTCTGCAATGTTTTTATCCTTTTATGTTTATGGATTGTAGCATTGTAATTATGCAGCATATGGCTTGTTTGCCACTATGCAAATTGTTACCACTGTTTTGTAAGTAAAATTCATACTACTGATAACATACAGAGACCTGTAAAAGCATTGGGTGCTTTCTAAAGTTTATATGTATATATTTTAATTAAAAACAAACATGTACTATGTTAAAACCCATTCAATTACGATCTCCTAAATGGCAGGTACCATAAAGTATCAAATCGGTACTTGTGTTTAAACTGTCCTACTTTTCAGAAAGCCAGTGACACTGAGGACTCCAGCCCCAAAGCCTCAAGGAATTGCTTAGAGATGAGGTTTAAGGAAGTGCTTTGACAGTTCGAAGCATTTTCCAAAGGTAACCGCAATTCTCTGCTGCAGATTCTTCCTCATGTATACCAAGATGGGCAGATAACCACAAAACCTGGGAAATGCCCAGGGAAAAACCATGCCTACTTACCGACCAGCTCGCAGAACAACCCATTAACCTGTCTAACAGTATGTGTTAAAAACAGGGGTTTTGTCCGCACGCATTTGCAAATGCATGCGTGAGCCACAGAGCCGTGCCAAGGCACCCTGTAATCTGTGGTCCTAACACTAAACAATGAGTGCCCCCACAATGAAGGCACATGCAATCTGATGGATAGATAAGTGCAGGTGGACTGAAGGGGAGCCACCCCTCCTTAAAGGTGCAGGAGCACACCAAACACCCAGCATGTAGCACAATGGCTGCAAAGGTGTTGGTGCGCTGCTGGACCAATACAAGCACCACAGGTGAAACATAAACGTGTCCACCGCCCCATCTATAGCTGGCCATAGTAGTAAGTAGCATTGGAAGGCTAAAGCAGATAACAATAGCAGAATGGGCAGCCTACAGGCACCATCACAGGTAGAGGAATGACCCTTATGATTGGTGACTATATTGGTTTGATTGGTGCCAGCATTACCACCTCTGCCACTGCCTCCCTCTTCTCTTCCCAATTATATTTTCTCTTGCAGGAAAGGACCTGAATTGTAAATATGAGGCATATCCAAACTAAGAATGTATTGGCCTGCCACTGGGATTTTTTTTGTCTTGTCAATGTCATTTGCAAAGCTGTAATTTGTATTGGTGGATAATGCAATCCTTGCATCTCTAGCTTTGAGGCCTGTTCAAGCTGCTTAAATTATGTCTAGCCACTAAAAATACTTTTTAGCTACTGTGTTTCAGATGCTACGTTCTTAAGCCTCGTACACACGTTTCGATTTTTGGAAGGGGATTGTCTGTTGACAGACTGTTGTGGTAAATTCTTACCGTTAGTATGCTCCTTTAGACAATTGTTTTCCAATTTTCGGCCAACAAATGTTGGATGGCAGGCTAGTAAATTTTCAGTGGACAACGGCTCCACGTCTGATTTTCGTATGGCCAGTACACAAATTTGTCACACAAAAGTCAAAAGTACAAACGCACGCTCAAAATCAATGCTCACCAAACATGAAATTAGGCAGAAGGGGCCCAAAGGGTGGAGCTCAAGAGCTGAAATTCCTCATAGTACGCCACTATGTTAGTGTTTGTGTCATGACAATTATGTAACGTTAGTATGCAAGACAAGATCCTGGCACACGCCCTTTTGACAAAAATCAGACGCTTGCTTTGCAAACAATAGTACCGTGTGCACGAGGCTTAAGACTTCATGTACATGGGATGTTTTTACAACCTCTCCTGAACGATTTAACTTGACAGATAGTAACCCACGTTTAAAACGTCTGTTTTGCCGTGTTTACATCCCGTGTTTAGCTCCGTTTTGCCACATTTGCATTTAGAAGTGTTTAAAAAGAGAGACGCCTGTAAACAAAACCCGGATAACCACCAGTTACTGCAGTTAGCCTCATTTAGCAACGTTTAGAAGCGTTTGGCAATTCAAATGCCTATAAACCCACGTTCTGAACCCATTTTTTTGCATTCCAAAAATAGAAGAAAATAATAAACATTTTACAGCCACAATTCCGGCCACATTTTATACAAGAAAAATTGTATGAATATACCTCATTGAGGCCAGGTCGGAGTCCTTCCATTGAGACGTTCTATCCAGACCGTCTCGTGTTGAAGTATAGTTTTGTCCCAATTTCCACCCCTGGGGTTCATTGGGATTACCTCAAGGACAAAGAAGGAGACCATTTCAGTGTGTTACTTATGGTAAAGCCCTATATGTCTAGTAAGAGGTGTAACTATTTCCCCCCCATCTGAATAATATGTATGGTCTCCAATTCTTTGTCTCAGCTCATGCTTTGTTTTCCAAATGTAGAATACACTGCATCTAGAAAACATGATAGATAGATATATATATATATATATATATATATATATATATATATATATATACAGTGCAGAAAATAAGTATTTGAACACCCTGCTATTTTGCAAGTTCTCCCACTTGGAAATCATGGAGGGGTCTGAAATTGTCATCGTAGGTGCATGTCCACTGTGAGAGACATAATCAAAAAAAAAATCCAGAAATCACAATGTATGATTTTTTTAACTATTTATTTGTATGATACAGCTGCAAAGAAGTATTTGAACACCTGTCTATCAGCTAGAATTCTGACCCTCAAAGACCCGTTAGTCTGCCTTTAAAATGTCCACCTCCACTCCATTTATTATCCTAAATTAGATGCACCTGTTTGAGGTCATTAGCTGCATAAAGACACCTGTCCACCCCATACAATCAGTAAGAATCCAACTACTAACATGGCCAAGACCAAAGAGCTGTCCAAAGACACTAGAGACAAAATTGTACACCTCCACAAGGCTGGAAAGGGCTACGGGGAAATTGCCAAGCAGCTTGGTGAAAAAAGGTCCACTGTTGGAGCAATCATTAGAAAATGGAAGAAGCTAAACATGACTGTCAATCTCCCTCGGACTGGGGCTCCATGCAAAATCTCACCTCGTGGGGTCTCAATGATCCTAAGAAAGGTGAGAAATCAGCCCAGGACTACACAGGAGGAGCTGGTCAATGACCTGAAAAGAGCTGGGACCACCGTTTCCAAGGTTACTGTTGGTAATACACCAAGACGTCATGGTTTGAAATCATGCATGGCACGGAAGGTTCCCCTGCTTAAACCAGCACATGTCAAGGCCCGTCTTAAGTTTGCCAATGACCATTTGGATGATCCAGAGGAGTCATGGGAGAAAGTCATGTGGTCAGATGAGACCAAAATAGAACTTTTTGGTCATAATTCCACTAACCGTGTTCGGAGGAAGAAGAATGATGAGTACCATCCCAAGAACACCATCCCTAATGTGAAGCATGGGGGTGGTAGCATCATGCTTTGGGGGTGTTTTTCTGCACATGGAACAGGGCAACTGCACTGTATTAAGGAGAGGATGGCCGGGGCCATGTATTGCGAGATTTTGGGCAACAACCTCCTTCCCTCAGTTAGAGCTTTGAAGATGGGTCGAGGCTGGGTCTTCCAACATGACAATGACCCGAAGCACACAGCCAGGATAACCAAGGAGTGGCTCTGTAAGAAGCATATCAAGGTTCTGGCGTGGCCTAGCCAGTCTCCAGACCTAAACCCAATAGAGAATCTTTGGAGGGAGCTCAAACCCCGTGTTTCTCAGCGACAGCCCAGAAACCTGACTGATCTAGAGAAGATCTGTGTGGAGGAGTGGGCCAAAATCCCTCCTCCAGTGTGTGCAAACCTGGTGAAAAACTACAAGAAACGTTTGACCTCTGTAATTGCAAACAAAGGCTACTGTACCAAATATTAACATTGATTTTCTCAGGTGTTCAAATACTTCTTTGCAGCTGTATCATACAAATAAATAGTTAAAAAAATCATACATTGTGATTTCTGGAATTTTTTTTTTTGATTATGTCTCTCACAGTGGACATGCACCTACGATGACAATTTCAGACCCCTCCATGATTTCCAAGTGGGAGAACTTGCAAAATAGCAGGGTGTTCAAATACTTATTTTCTGCACTGTATATATATATATATATATATATATATATATCTATTATACACACACAGTGCCTTGCGAAAGTATTCGGCCCTCTTGAACTTTGCGACCTTTTGCCACATTTCAGGCTTCAAACATAAAGATATAAAACTGTAATTTTTTGTGAAGAATCAACAACAAGTGGGACACAATCATGAAGTGGAACAAAATTTATTGGATATTTCAAACTTCTTTAACAAACAAAAAACTGAAAAATTGGGCGTGCAAAATTATTCAGCCCCCTTAAGTTAATACTTTGTAGCGCCACCTTTTGCTGCGATTACAGCTGTATGTCTCTATCAGTTTTGCACATCGAGAGACTGAAATTTTTGCCCATTCCTCCTTGCAAAACAGCTCGAGCTCAGTGAGGTTGGATGGAGAGGGTTTGTGAACAGCAGTTTTTTAGTTCTTTTCACAGATTCTCGATTGGATTCAGGTCTAGACTTTGACTTGGCCATTCTAACACCTGGATATGTTTATTTGTAAACCATTCCATTGTAGATTTTGCTTTATGTTTTGGATCATTGTCTTGTTGGAAGACAAATCTCCGTCCCAGTCTCAGGTCTGTTGCAGACTCCATCAGGTTTTTTTCCAGAATGGTCCTGTATTTGGCTCCATCCATCTTCCCATCAATTTCAACCATCTTCCCTATCCCTGCTGAAGAAAAGCAGGCCCAAACCATGATGCTGCCACCACCATGTTTGACAGTGGGGATAGTGTGTTCAGGGTGATGAGCTGTGTTGCTTTTATGCCAAACATAACGTTTTGCATTGTTGCCAAAAAGTTTGATTTTGGTTTTATCTGACCAGAGCACCTTCTTCCACATGTTTGGTGTGTCTCCCAGGTGGCTTGTGGTAAACTTTAAACAACACTTTTTATGGATATCCTTAAGAAATGGCTTTCTTCTTGCCACTCTTCCATAAAGGCCAGATTTGTGCAGTATACGACTGATTGTTGTCCTATGGACAGAGACTCCCACCTCAGCTGTAGATCTCTGCAGTTCATCCAGAGTGATCATGGGCCTCTTGGCTGCATCTCTGATCAGTCTTCTTCTTGTATGAGCTGAAAGTTTAGAGGGACGGCCAGGTCTTTGTAGATTTGCAGTGGTCTGATACTCCTTCCATTTCAATATTATCGCTTGCACAGTGCTCTTTGGGATGTTTAACCAGTTAAGGACCCCCGCACGCCTATGTACGTCCACAACATGGCTCGTACAGGCACAAGGGCGTAAATTTACGTCCTCGCCTTAGTGCGGTTCGGGGGTCCCATCGGGACCCCCTCCGCGGCGTGCGGCGGTCCCCCTGGCTCTGGGAGCGATCGCCGACGAGCGGGCGGATGTCCGTGTTTTCCGCCCCCCCCGCGATCGCTCCCAGCCAATGGGAGCGCGCTCCCAGCCTGTCACTTCCTCCTCCTGTGTTTACACAGGAAGGAGGAAATGATGTAATCTCTCATCGCAGCGCTGTTTCCCAGCGCTGCTGATGAGAGAAGACATCCACAGTAAGTGTGCACCAACACAACACTGACACACACTCACATAGGCATATTAACCCCTTGTGATCGCCCCCCCCACCCCCCTGTCACAGTGTCACTGAATGCAGTGATTTAATCACTGCATTTAGTGTCAGTGTGACAGGCACTGTAAAAAACAGTTAGTGTTAGGTTCAGGATAGCCCCCCCACCCCCCCTAATAAAGTTTTAACCCCCTGATCACCGCCCTAGTTAACCCTTTCACTCCCTATTGCCAGCGTCACTAAGCGATCATTTTTCTGATCGCTGTATTAGTGTCGCTGTTCCCGCTAGGTAGCTATTTTTTTTATTACGATTTTTTTTTTTTACTAAAGACATGTGGCTAAATAAATTTTGGCCTAAATGTTTTACTAAAATTTAGTTTATTTGATTTTTTTTATAACAAATAGTAAACAAATAGTGATTTTTTTTTCAAAATTGTCGCTCTATTTTAGTTTATAGCGCAAAAAATAAAAATCGCAGAGGCGATCAAATACCACCGAAAGAAAGCTCTATTTGTGGGAAGAAAAGGACGCAAATTTTGTTTGGGAGCCACGTCGCACGACCGCGCAATTGTCTGTTAAAGCGACGCAGCGCCGAATTGTAAAAACACCTTGGGTCATTTAGCAGCGTAAGTGTCCGGGTCTTAAGTGGTTAAAGCTTGGGAAATCTTTTTGTATCCAAATCCAGCTTTAGACTTCTCCACAACAGTATCTCGGACCTGCCTGGTGTGTTCCTTGTTCTTCATGATGCTCTCTGCGCTTTAAACGGACCTCTGAGACTATTACAGTGCAGGTGCATTTATACGAAGACTTGATTACACACAGGTGGATTCTATTCATCATCATTAGTCATTTAGGTCAACATTGGATCATTCAGAGATGCTCACTGAACTTCTGGAGAGAGTTTGCTGCACTGAAAGTAAAGGGGCTGAATAATTTTGCATGCCCAATTTTTCAGTTTTTTATTCAATACATTTTCGTTCCACTTCATGATTGTGTCCCACTTGTTGTTGATTCTTCACAAAAAATTACAGTTTTTTATATCTTTGTTTGAAGCCTAAAATGTGGCAAAAGGTCAAAAAGTTCAAGGGGGTTGAATACTTTCGCAGGGCACTGTATGTGTGTATGTGTGTGTGTGTGTGTGTGTGTGTGTGTGTGTGTGTGTATGTATATATATATATATATATATATATATATATATATATATATACAGTACAGACCAAAAGTTTGGGCACACCTTCTCATTCCAAGAGTTTTCTTTATTTTCATGACTATGAAAATTGTAGATTTACACTGAAGGCATCAAAACTATGAATTAACACATGTGGAATTATATACATAACAAAAAAGTGTGAAACAACTGAAAATATGTCATATTCTAGGTTCTTCAAAGTAGCCACCTTTGCTTTGATTACTGCTTTGCACACTCTTGGCATTTTCGTGATGAGCTTCAAGAGGTAAGTCACCTGAAATGGTCTTCCAACAGTCTTGAAGGAGTTCCCAGAGATGCTTAGAACTTGTTGGCCCTTTTGCATTCACTCTGCGGTCCAGCTCACCCCAAACCATCTTGATTGGGTTCAGGTCCTGTGACTGGAGGCCAGGTCATCTGGTGCAGCACCCCATCACTCTCCTTCTTGGTCAAATAGCCCTTACACAGCCTGGAGGTGTGTTTGGGGTCATTGTCCTGTTGAAAAAAAAATGATGGTCCAACTAAATGCAAACCGGATGGAATAGAATGCCGCTGCAAGATGCTGTGGTAGTCATGCTGGTTCAGTATGCCTTCAATTTTGAATAAATCCCCAACAGTGTCACCAGCAAAGCACCCCCACACCATCACACCTCCTCCTCAATACTTCACGGTGGGAACAAGGCATGTAGAGTCCATCCGTTCACCTTTTCTGCGTCGCACAAAGACACAGTGGTTGGAACCAAAGATCTCAAATCAGACCAAAGCACAGATTTCCACTGGTCTAATGTCCATTCCTTGGGCCAGATTCAGGTAGAGTTAGGCTGGAGTATCACTAACTCTCACTTTGAGCCGGCGTTTCTGTTTTCTGTAAGCAGAAAACAAGAAACGCCGGGTTGGAGTTTCTATACGAGCGGCGTAATTGTATTTCGCCGTCGCATCGGAACTGCAATTTTAAAAATGGCGCTCGGGGCGTTCCCGCTGATTAACGCCGAGAATATGTTAATCAGCAAGAATCGGCAATTCACGATCGTATTCGGGCCCGACGCAGTGACTTTCCGACGTTTCCGTAAGAGATACGCGGCGTAAAGAAAAACCAGCCCCCTAGTGGAGTATCCTATGTATACTATGGCCGTCGTCATCGCGTCGAATTTAAAAAAAATTGCGTCGTTTGCGTAAAACGTCCGTGAATGGGGATTGACGTCTTTGACGTTCACTGACAGAATTTGGAGCATGCGCACTGACAGTCGACGCATGCGCAGTACGTTCGCCGCGGGATCGCGCCTAGTTTAAATAATACACGCCCCCTACCCGCCCAATTTGAATTCCGCCGGCTCGTTTTCGCTACGCCGCCGCAACTTTAGGAGCAAGTGCTTTGTGAATACAGTACTTGCTCCTAAAGTTTCGGCGGAGTAACGTAAATGAGAAACGTTACTCCAAAATAAAGATTCGCCCATCTACCTGAATCTGGCCCCTTGTGTTCTTTAGCCCAAACAAGTCTCTTCTGCTTGTTGCCGTTCTTTAGCAGTGGTTTCCTAGCAGATATTCTACAATCTGATTTACACAGTCTGCTCTTAACAGTTGTTCTAGAGATGTGTCTGCTGCAAAAGGTGGCTACTTTGAAGAACCTAGAATATGACATATATTTTTTTTCAGTTGTTTCACACTTTTTTGTTATGTATATAATTCCACATGTATTAATTCATAGTTTTGATGTCTTCAGTGTGACTCTACAATTTTCATAGTCATGAAAATAAAGAAAACTCTTGGAATGAGAAGGTGTGTCCAAACTTTTGGTCTGTACTGTGTGTGTATGTGTATATATATATATATATATATATATATATATATATATATATATATATATATATATACACATACTCCTTTGGTTGAACAATCAGAGACTGTTTTGATCTATGCCATTGGCCATTTGGTAGTCTTATGCCTTTGCCCTCTCTAACCCATGGACAGCATGAACAATTACCACATTGGTATGTCCCTTGTGGAAGAGAGTTGCTGTCTCTATGTGGTACATAGTGGCTAGAGGTTAGTTGTTCCCTTAAACGCCTTTCACACTGGCTAAAAATGGCACCTGCATAGCGACCTGAAACAGCCGCTGCTGTCTCTCCAGTGTGAAAGCCCTCGGGGTGCTAGCAGATCAATAAAAAAAGTTCTGCTAGCAGCATCTTTGGAGTGGCGAAGGAGCGGTGTGTATACCGCTCCTCCACCGCTCCTGCCCGTTGAAACCCATTGGGCACCGCGACTATACAAGAGGCGCTTTGCAGTGGTTTTAACCGTGGTTAAAGCACCCTGCTAGCGGCCGAACAGCGCCGCAAAATT
The DNA here is from genome assembly GCA_029574335.1 of Rana kukunoris. Taxonomy (NCBI): domain Eukaryota; kingdom Metazoa; phylum Chordata; class Amphibia; order Anura; family Ranidae; genus Rana; species Rana kukunoris. The sequence continues at coordinate 383,372,317 of CM056049.1, read as the reverse complement.
GACGGTAAAGCACCTGTTTGAACTTGTTATCAGTATAAAAGAGACCTGTCCACAATCTCAAACATTCACACTCCAAACTCCACTATGGTGAAAACCAAAAAGCTGTCGAAGGACACCAGAAGCAAAATTGTAGACCTGCACCAGGCTGGGGAGACTGGATCTGCAATAGGCAAGCAGCTTGGTGTGAAGAAATCAACTGTGGGAGCAATAATTAGAAAATGGAAGAGATACAAGGCCACTGATCATCTCCCTCGATCTGGGGCTCCATGCAAGATCTCACCCCATGGGGTCAAAATTATCACAAGAACGGTGAGCAAAAATCCAAGAACCACACAGGGGGACCTAGTGAATGTCTGGGCCCATCTGAGGTTTGCTAGAGAGCATTTTGATGATCCAGAGGAGAATTGGGAGAATGTCATATGGTCGGATAAAACCAAAGTAGAACTGTTTGGTAGAAACACAACTCGTGTTTGGAGGAGAGAGAATGCTGAGTTGCAATCAAAGAACACCATACATACTGTGAAGCATGGGGGTGGCAACATCATGCTTTGGCTCTGTTTCTCTGCAAAGGGAACAGGATGACTGTACCGTCTACATGAAAGAATGAATGGGGCCACGTATCATGAGATTTTGAGTGTAAACCTCCTCCCATCAGCAAGGGCATTGAAGATGAAATGTGGCTGGGTCTTTCAGCATGACAATGATACCAAACACCCTGCCCGGGCAACAAAGGAGTGGCTTCGTAAGAAGCATTTCAAGGTCCTGGAGTGGCCTAGCCAGTCTCCAGATCTCAAGCCCATAGAAAAATTTTGGAGGGAGTTGAAAGTCTGTGTTGCCCAGCGACAGCCCCAAAACATCACTGCTCTAGAGGAGATCTGCATGGAGGAATGGGCCAACATACCAGCAACAGTGTGTGACAAACCTTGTGAAGACTTACAGAAAACATTTGACCTCTGTCATTGCCAACAAAGGAAATATAACAAAGTATTGAGATGAACTTTTGATATTAACCAAATACTTATTTTCCACCATAATTTGCAAATAAATTCCTTCCAAATCGGACAATGTAATTGTCTGGATTTGTTTCCACATTTTGGCCCAGATTCATAAAGCAATTACGCCTGTCTAACTGGTGTTAGACAGGAGTAATTTCAAATTTCGCGCGCCGTATCACTAGTTTGAATCCTCAAACCATGATACGGCGGCTTCGGGCTTCGATCCGAGAGGCTTACGTCTTCGTAAGCCTTCGGATCTACGCTGCGATATTTTTGTGGCCGCTGGGAGGAGTTTGCGTCGTTTTCATGCGTCGGGATATGCAAATGTGTTTTTACGGCGATCCACGAGGATACGAGCGGTCTTCGCAATCGCTTACGTCTGTTTTTTTTTTACGTACTGTTAGACCAGCTTTTTGCTGGTCTAACGGTGCGTAGCCCATGTTAAGTATGGCCGTCGTTCCCGCGTCGAATTTAAAATATTTTTTTTTTTTTTGGGTAACTCGTTCGGGAATAGAAATGTCCGTAAACGACGCTACTCAAACAACGAATGACGTAACGACGTTATTTCGCGCAATGCACGGCGGGAAATTTGCGAACGGAGCATGCGCAGTTCGATCGCCGCGGGAACGCGCCTATTTTAAATCCTTCACGCCCCCTACTCGTCTATATGGATTGCGACGGGAGAAATACACTACGCCGCCGTCGTTTACTGGACAAAATCTACCTGGATTCCACGTAGAGCCAGGTAAGAAACGGCAGCGTAGTGTATTTCTGATACGCTACGAGAATCCAATTCTCTCTGAATCTGGGCCTTTGTCTCTCATAGTTGAGGAATACCTATGATGACAATTACAGGCCTCTCTCATCCTTTTAAGTGGGAGAACTTGCACAATTGATGGCTGACTAAATACTTTTTTGCCCCACTGTATATAAAAGTGTACACAAAGCCTTAGTTTGTCTAATTAAATATTTTTATTAAAGAAAAAAATGTAGGCTTTACAAACTATAACAGGAGAATACAACGCTTGGTAACAGGACTTAAACTGATAGTAAACAATATCTGTATTCTCCAGTAGTCCCTAGTCCATCTGGGGAGTGAGCAAGAGGGGGTGGCTACACTCCTACATACAGTGGAACCATGGAGAAGGAACACAGTCACTCTCTCTAATAGGAAGTCCGTGCTCGTACTTGTTAAAATGCTCCCGATACCGAAAACCGATACTTTGCAGTGCGATTTGTGTCAATACAAAATGAAAGGGTGCAAATTGCACTGCAAAAAAAATGCATGCGATTTGAACAGGAATGTGGTTTTCAGCTTTGCTCTTGTATAAACCAAGGCTTGTCTTAGTAAAGTTCACACAGAAGCGGTGCGGGAAACCTCCCTGCATGACTGGATCCACCAGCTCTATCTCCCATCCAATTTTGGACATCTTCGACTGCAGCTCCTTCTGCCTCTCCCATTACTTTGTACCCCCCCAGCCTCCAGCAGGTCTCTCTCCCCGGCCTCCAGTGGTTTGAGCCATCTCCTATGCTGACAGTATGGATGACAGGGATTCTAATTGGTCAGCGCTGTCACGCATATGGAGCTGACCAATCGGAAGCCTTCCAGCCCATACTGTCAGGAGAGGAGAAAAAGCCATGGAGATTTCAAATCCCCAGACCGGTAAAGTGACTTTTTGGTGTCTGACTGCAGGGGATCTGATAATCTGATACAGCGGGACCCAAGGGGGGGATGGGGGTGTTTAGGAGGGGTCCAGTGGATGTCTCAAACTACTGGAGGGTGGAGGGAGAGAGCTGCTGGAAATGTAGGAAATAAAGTCATGACATGGGTGGGAGGAGCCCAAGCCGCAGTCACAAAGTGAAGTTAGCCTTTAAGCAACCATGGAAAGAGGCACCACATGGTCCAAACCTGGGTGCATGCAGTGCACCCTAAAATGCGCAGGTTTTGTTGTTTATAACTCCTGTCATTTGCCAAAGGACTTGATGAACTATTACATATCTCATATGCAGCCTAGATCCTTTTCTCCCAGCAGGAGTTTTCTAGAAAAAACTGGTTTGTTAGCTGACTGTTTTTTCTCTTTGGCAATTAATCCTAAATCTATCATACACAGAAAATCCAGCTAGAACTGGGTTGTCACACAAAGCTTTTTCCGTAATTAAATGTTGAAGTGGAAGTTTTTTTTTTTTTTTTTTTTACTATGGTACAGTAGAAGCTTGCATTTAACAAAATATAAGAAAAGGCTGCTAGTAAGGCCCCTTTCACACTGGGACGATGGTTGCGAATGCGGTAAAGTGCCGCTATTTTTTGTGACGCTTTACTGTCAATTTCGCAGTGCTATTCAGCCGCTAGCGGGGCAATTTTACCCCCACCCCGCTAGCAGCCGAGAAAGGGTTAAAACCACCACAAATCACCTCTGCAGAGGCGCTTTGCCGGCGGTATAGCCGTGGTGCCCATTTATTTTAATGGGCAGGAGCAGTAAACACATCGCTCCTTCACCGCTCCAAAGATGCTGCTAGAAGTACTTTTTGCCGTCCTGCTAGCGCACCGCTCCAGTGTAAAAGCCCCGAGGGCTTTCACACTGGAGAGACAGCAGCGGCTGTTTGCAGGCGCTATTTTTAGTGTTATAGTGTGTTCTAGCGTGTTATAGCGCCTGCAAAGCGCCCCAGTGTGAAAGGAGTCTAAAGGTGACATGATCTTCACATGATAAACCAGATTGGGTAATAGACCATATGTGTATTGTTATCTTCCTAAAGTCCTATCCAGTCATACCAGTCATCTCAATTTGTACAGTCAATTAATATGATTTCCTAAAAGTAATGCCAGTGACAGCTCTGTCTACCTGACAAACATTAAAAAGACAAATCTGGGGGCGTGGTCTCAGTATGGCGGCATGAGGACGCATCTTAACAGAGCTCCCGGCCGGCGGGTTCCTTGCAGCGAACCATTGCTAACCTACCCCACATTACCAGCACCCATCAGGTCCCTTGGATGTCCAAAAAGCTAGATCGACATCCCGCTGCCTCAGCCTATACCCTAGATCGCCTTCTGCGGCCGCATCAGTGGAATCCACAGTGCATAATCTCCCGCAATAGCGGCCAAACCACACAATGCCGCCTTTCTCACCCCTCAGTGATCTTTATCCCTGCTTACCCAGATCGCTGATGGTCTCTGCAGACATGGATGAGGAACTGCTCAGCTTGTCTCTTCACACTGCCTCTTCACCGGCTCCCACACCACCCAGCGCTCTGTGCTTCAGCTCAGAGCACACTGCAGAGCAAGGACTGATGCCTCTACCCCAGGCCACTAGAGCCGACTTTAAGTCCCTTGTCCAGAGAATGGAGACTGCTTTGAAGGGTGAAGTACAGACTCTCAAACAGGAAGTGTCTGAACTGGACACCCAGGTTGCCGAAGTGGTGCAGAAACAAGGTGCAATGTCTCAGTCTGTGCAAACCTTGCAATCTTCTAACTCAGATCTCAATGACCAAGTTCACTTACTCCTTGATGACCTAGAGAATCGCAGTTGCCCACAGAATATATGGTTAAGGGGTGTCCCAGAATCAGTCCCACAATCAGAACTGCGCTTGACAGTGGCCAATTTTTTTAATTGCTAGCTGGACCCCCTACCATACTCTGAGGTTGTCATTGACAGAGTTCACAGAACCCTGGGCCCAAGATCAGATTCATCAGACAGACCCAGGGATGTCCTTTGCTGCTTACACTCTTTTATCCTCAAGGAGGACATACTACATCAGGCTTGGAGGATGGGAGTCCTGGAGTTTGATGGCGCAGCTGTCCACCTTTTGCCTGATGTTTTCAGTAAAGCTCTTCTAAGGCGGTGGTTCCTCAAACCACTCCTGGATGCTCTGAGCGAAAAGGGTCTTGCCTACAAGTGGGGCCATCCATTCCATCTCATCGTCCACAAAGGAGCAGATACCTTCCCCTTAAAGCGGAGGTTCACCCAAAAATCAACTTTCTGACACTTTTTTTTTTTTGTACTTATCGTTTTATGAGCCTTTGTTATCCGGCTTCGAGCGGGGAATCCTGCGGGGAATGGGAGTTCCTAAGCCAAGAGGAGTTGATTGACGGGCTGCTAAGGCGTGTCACACCTTCTGAAAATACCTGAAGTGACACTCGGGTATTTTCGGAAGGCGTGACATGCCTTAGCAGCACGTCAATCAACTCCTCTTGGCTTAGGAACGCCCATTCCCCACGCAGGATTCCCCGTTTGGACCTGGATAACAACCGCTCATAAAACGATAAGTACAAAAAAAAAAAAAAAAAAACAGCATACTGCAGATGTTAGCAGTATGCTGGATCTAATGTCAGAAAGTTGATTTTTGGGTGAACCTCCGCTTTAAGTCACCCTTCGGAACTACTGAACCTGTTTATCTTTGCTGAGATAAATCCGACTCCAATACCTAACCGGCTTATAGTGCTCGTCTCTGGAGATCCCTGGCGCCAGGTCCCCCCAGACAGACCACAAAAGGCCCGTTACCATTGCCGTGGTTGGGGAGGCCTTTCACAAATAGAGGCCACCAGATGAACTTTCCACCGCAGACTGTCAGTACAAACAGAGCGATGCTTTTTTTCTTATGCTATAAAGAGTTAATATGGTTCCCCTTTTTTACTTTCACTTCATTTATTACACTGCATTTTATGGCCATTGATATTACATATTTCTGTCTGCTGCTTCCCTAGTTATGTACCTTGAGCGTTAAGGGTTGTACTGTGAACTTTACAGCCACACTCAGGAGTCGTGGCTCTACCTTGGGACAGGTCCAGTGGCCAGATACCCCTAAAATGTTGAGGCTGGTCGTTCAACCTGTCACAGGCATAGAGCACTAGACCAGTGCTCATTCCACTCTTCCCCCTGCAGGGGGTTATATATTTGAAGTTTCAGTGATATGATGCCATGCCCTGGTCCGTTGAACAGCGAGGACCTCCCTTGTGCTATAAAGAGTTAATATAGTTCCCCTTTTGACTTTTACGTTACTTGTTACACTGCATTTTATGCCCATTGATATTAAATGTTACTGTCTGCTGCTTTACTAATTGTGTACCATGAGCGTCATGGGTTGGACTGTGAATTCTACAGCCACACTCAGGAGTCATGGCTCTACCTTGGGACAGGTCCTGTGGCTGGATACCCCTTGCACTATAAAGAGTTCCCTAGTTCCCTTTTGACTTTTACGTTGCTTGTTACACTGCATTTTATACCCATTGATTTTACATTTTACCTACTGCTGCTTTCCTAACTGTGTACTCTGAGTGTTATGGGTTGAACTGTGAATTTTACAGCCACACTCAGGAGTCATGGCTCTACCTTGGGACAAGTCCAGTGGCCGGATACCCCTATAATTTAGGGACTAATCTATCAACCTGTCCCAAGCTTGGAGCACTAGACCAGTGCCGATTCCACCCTTTCCTTTGTAGGGGGGTTCTCTACTGTAAGTTTCAGTGGTGGGATAGCATGCCTTGGTTCACTGACTCCCTTATGCTATAAAGAGTTAATATAGATCCTTTTTGATTTGTTTGTTACCATGCATTCTGTGTTCCTTGGTGTTAAATTTCACTGACTACAGTAATGCTTTCATAGCTGTGCTCCCTGAGTGCTTTAAGTTCAACTGTGGATTTTACAGCCACACTCGGTCCAGACTTTACCTCGGGACAAGTCCAGCTGTATATCCCCATAGTTTGGCTTAGAGCAATGGACCAGTGCCGACTTTGCCCTCTCTTTTTAGGGGGATTTTTTTAATATTCAATTTATTACCAATGTATTTAATCTGTGGTTTGTCAGTCTACATTTATTACCTCACATTTTAGACAATGCTGGTGCTCCAATATTGGTCAATGGTTGGGGCTCTGGGCTTTTCCATGCCACTATTTCCCACACTAGGTATACTCTAGCTCTATCTCTCTCTAGTCTATTCCTTCTCTTTACTTTTTCTCTAATTTTCAAAACTCCCCCATCCCTTTTTTTTCACTGCCCATGACTCAGGAGTGGGCAGCAGCAGAAGCGGAATCTTTGGCAGTATGTCTGTCAAAATACTATTGGAACGTAAAGGTGCAGGAGAAGCATTGCTTTTCTCCAAGAGACTCATTTCAGGGCAGACAAGATACCCAGACTATCCAACAAATACTTTGACAGCCTACCATAGTCCGTCCTCTACCTCTAAATCTGAAGGAACAAGTATCCTCATATCCAAATCCCTTCCATGGCAACTCCTTGATGAGCACCATGATCAGGAGGGCAGATTCCTGCTTCTGAAGGGGAAAATGTATTCTCAGACCTTCACTCTTGTGAACATTTATTTCCCAAATTCCAATCCACTCCCAATCCTCGAGACCTTTTTGTCTACCTTTGACCCTTTTCTCGGGATTCTTCCTCAAACTTATCCCCCCTACTCAATTGGTAGATATGTGGAGAATATTTAATCCACAGGAGCAGGATTATACCTTTTATTCAAATGTACACGACTCTAATTTCAGATTTTTATTTTATTTTTCTATTTTTTTTTTATGGTCACCAAGTCAGACATCGGCCACATCACACTCTGACCATGCCCCAATCACTCTGGAGCTTGCTCTCTCCCAAACATCTCCCAAGACTTTCATGTGGTGACTCAATAAGGCCCTCTTAAATGACCTTGAAATTGCGGCAGATATCCGTAAGGAACTTACTGTCATGGTTATGCAGTAATGTTTTTCTGTCTCCTTACCTCTCCCTGTGTTCAGCTTAAGAGGCCAGCCACTCTCACCTGGCTTAAGTAATCTCCCTATCAGGGAACTCTGTATAAACCTGTGCACTGCAAACCAGCCCTGCTGATCAATATTGTGTATCTGGCTTCCGTGTGTTACTTGCTGTGTGTTCTACATCTGATTCCAGTTACCGATCTTGGCTTGTTCTTGAATATCCCTGCCTGCTTGTTACCTTGATCTTTGGCTATGTCCTGACCATCCTTACCTGCTTGTTGCCCTAACCTTCGGCTATCTCCCAACTATCCTTTTTGTTGTCGCAATCTGCTGCTTCCTCTCTTTTTTTTTTTTATCCAACAAAAAGTTTTTTATTGATGAAAAGGTGTTATACAGCATATGGCATTCAACATTGCATTTCAAAACACTTACACTTCTCAAAAGGCAAACACAGCACGACATTACACTCACTGAGCTGTCTTCCCTCCCGCCAAAGTATGCATCCCCGTACATTGCAGCACTCATCCCATATTCAATCCCAATAGTCTGTCCATGACCAGGTCCACCGGGGAAAGCCCCGGTGTATCCAGCCACGGGGCCCAAAGGTTTTCGTATTTACGGTTACTGCCCCTGTGTTGGTAAATAAGCTTCTCCATGCGTATCATGTCACCCATCTTATCAATCCATTCCTTCAAGGTCGGTGGATTCTCAGATTTCCAATGTACCATAATCAATTTCCTGGCCTGAAATAGCACTCTATGCACCGCTTCCCTTGTGTACACCTCCTCCACATATTCCTCCAAAACACCAAGTAAACATACCCTGGGGTCCACAGGTACGGATAGCCCGAACACCGAGTTAACAGTGCTCACCACCTCAGTCCAATACTTGTGCAATTTGGGACACCTCCACAGGAGATGTATGAGATCGCCATGGTCCCTCTTGCATCTAGTACACGTGTCGTCTGCTTGCATCCCCATCAGTTGCATCCTATGTGGTGTATAGTACACCCTAAAAATAATGTATAGCTGGGTAAGTCGCTGAGCCTCATTCAGGGAACAGGAGCTCACCCCTTGAAATATCTCCTCCCATTGTTCACTATCTAGTTGTCCCACGTCCCTCTCCCATTTTTCCCTCACCAGGACTGGATGCTGACCCAGGAAGTGTTTTAACAGGATGGCATAGCATTGAGAAATAAATCCCTTCGAGGTCACAGCATCACCTAGGAGATCAAACACCGGGGTTGGCGACAAATGCCATTCAGAGGATCTACTTTGGGCTCTCACTGCGTGCTGGAGCTGTATATATTGAAACAGCATTGAGGGCGGGAGTCCGTACTCCGCCCGCAAGTCTGCGAAGGGCCTAAGCCTCCCATTCCTAAATACATGTTTAATATGTGTGATCCCATAGCCTTTCCACCCAGTCCCGATCTGCAATTTAGCCAGTTCCGTATAAGTATCGTTATGCCAGAGGGGGCTGTATTCAGTGTATCCGTCAGCATGCTGAATATATTTACATTTATTCCATACTTTTTGTATAAGATTGTATGTCGGGTGTGTCTTGTTGGGTTTGGCAAAGGCCAGGGCCTCCAGTGCCAAGGGGATGGGCCCATCGCCCACCGTGCGGAGCATCAGTGCACCTGAGGAACCAGCCGGCTCCCCCCCGAAGCACCCCACCAGGTGTTGCAGCTGCGCCGCGATATAGTACAGCCACGGGTTGGGCAATGCCAGCCCGCCGCTGTCCTTGGGCCTCTGCAGATGCTCGAGCTTGATTCTGGGCGTTTTGTTTTTCCAGATCAGGGATCGGAAGATAGAGTTCACTATTCTAAAGATCTTAAGAGGAATTACCGCAGGGGCATTGTGGAGACAGTAAAGCAGTTGTGGCATTAAAATCATCTTTACCAAGTTCACCTTGCCCGCCACTGATATACGGAGATTATTCCATGATTTAACCCTTTCACGGAACCTCTGGAGCAAGGGAGATATGTTCAAATGGTTAAAATCCCTGGGGTTTGCCGTTACATAGACTCCAAGGTACTTAAAGGAGGTTGTGACTGGTATGGGGCAGGACGGTGCCACCGTTTGCGTGGCACCCCCGTCCAGCAGCAGCAAGGCCGATTTCGTCCAATTAATCTGTAGGCCCGAGTACCCTCCAAACCTCCCAATAGTTGCCATGGCCTCCCTCAGAGACGTGTCAGTATCTCCCAGCATGAGCAAGGTATCGTCCGCATAAAGCATCACTTTCTCCTGCAGGGGGCCATAGCAAAACCCAACTATACCCGGATTGGCCCTAATGTCCATGGCGAGGGGCTCAATGGCCAACGCGAATAGGAGAGGGGACAACGGGCAACCTTGCCTCGTCCCCCTTCCCAGGGCGAAGCCCTGAGACAGACACCCAAAGGCCCTGATAGCGGCCTCCGGACGGCTGTAGAGCAACCTGACCCAAGCTATGTATCTATCTCCAAACCCGAATCGAGACAGCACCTCCCACATATACGTCCAGTCAATGCTGTCAAATGCCTTAGCGGCATCTAAGGAAAGCAGAGCCCTGCTTCCTACATTGTCTGCGTCTGACTGCATGTTTAGAAATAACCGTCTAATATTGATGGCAGTGGACTTATTTGGCATAAACCCCGCCTGATCACCATGTATCAGGGACGTTATGACAGTGTTCAACCTAAGCGCCAATACCTTCGCCAGGATTTTTACGTCACATTGTAGCAACGAGATCGGTCTGTAGGAACCCGGTTCGACCGGGTCCTTGCCTGGTTTAAGAAGCAGAACAATATTGGCCTTTGCCATGGAGGGCGGAAGGACTCCGTCCCCCAGGGCCGTATTAAACACCCGGAGTAACCTTGGCAACAAAATTTCCCCATGCTGTTTATAGACCTCCATGGGGATCCCATCCTCCCCCGGGGCCTTACAATTGGGAAAGAGCCCCACCGCTCCCTGAAGTTCCTCCACTGTGAGGGGGGCATCCAACCCCGCCTTCTGTTCTGCCGTCAATCTAGGGAATGCCAACCCACCCAAGTACCGCTCCAGGTCGGCCACTGCATAAGCCGCACCGGGGCAGTACAGTTCCTCATAAAACCCCGCCAGTTCCTGCATAATAAGTTCAGGTGTGTTGACAATGGGCCCGGCCCTGGATTTTATGGCTCCTATAGCCGGGGACCTCTGTTGTGAATTCGCTATTCGTGCAAGCATGCGCCCAGTTTTCTCCCCCTCCTCAAAAAATGCCTGCCTGGAGAAGAACCGCTTCTTTTCGGCCCTAGAGGAGAGCACCCGCTCATAAGCAGATTGAGCAGCCTGCCACTCCTCCCTGGCCGAATCGGAGGGATCCAGGACAAACTGCCCCTCCAGAACCTCCACCCTTTCCTCCAGCTCCCGCACAAAAGCGGAAGAGGCCTTCTTAACTTTGTTAATTTCTGTGACCAGAGTCTTTTTAAGGAACCCTTTGAAATCCTCCCATTGCTGTGTACAAGGACCCCGCGGATCCTGAGCAGTGAAAAACCTCCGTATATTATCCTCTATGGCCTCAGGGGACTCAAATAGTTTTAACCAAAAAGCATTGAACTTCCAGGGGGCCCTAAGGAGCTCAGTGGGCTGAGAGGTCACCAAATGTACTATCAGTGGGGAGTGATCCGACACACTGCGAGGTCTGTACTCCAGCCTGGAGACATACGGAAGCACATGTGCGTTTCCCACCCCCAGATCAATCCTAGACAAACTGCCATGTGATTTAGAAAAGCAGGAATATTGCTTAGTGCCCGGATTCCGCTGCCGCCAGACATCCACCCAGCCAACCTCTTGCAACAACCGCGCCAGGGGAGTACCCCTGGAGAGGGCAGAGGCCCCTGTGGCCGGGTGTCTATCCAGCGCAGGGTCCAGACAGCAATTAAAGTCCCCAATTACCAGCAGCGGCACCTCAGGCCTGCCATCCAAGTAGGCAATCAGCGCCCGAAGCACCGTCGCCGCAAACGGGGGCGGTATATACACACATGCAAGAATACACGTCAGTTCCCCCAACCTGCAGTGAAGAAATACATATCGCCCCTCAGGGTCAATGCTATTGTCTAGTTCTTGAAAATCCAAGGAGCAATGCACCAGGACACTCACACCCCTAGAATATGAGGTGTGAGTGGAGTGGTAAGCTCCCTTCACCCAATTGTACCGTAAACAGCCAATAGTGTCCACCGTGAGGTGCGTCTCCTGAAAGCAAAAAATTCCTGGGTGAAATTTTTTAAGGCACATATTTATCATTGTTCTCTTAAGTGGGGAGTGAAGTCCTCTCACGTTCCACGACACTATGGGTACCTCTGTCATGTTGGAAAGCAAAAGTTAGTGACAAGCAGGTGTACCTCCATTAGCTGCAAGAGTCCAGGAACCATCGGTAGCAGGAAGTGGTAATTCGTCCACCAATCGTGTGCGTTGCCCAAGCTGACTGTGGCAATAGCCGTGCTGAAGAGCCACCTTTCAAAAATGTGAACCAGGAAAAGTAACCGAAAAAAAAAGGAAAAAAGGGCGCAAACCGCAGCCCGCATTAACTCCGTAGCTCTAGACCCCGCCAACAGGGCGAGTCCGGCATAAGGCATTCCCATCAGATTCCGGAAGCCAAAACAAGTCGCGTGTAGTCGATTCGTCGTTGAAGATTGCTGAAGCTCTCGTCTTGATCTGTAGCAATATAATGTCCCTCAGCCAGAGGTTAACTGAATAAACATAACACAAGATTAAACTTCCTTTTCAGATCGTAATTTCAAACATCTTGCTGGCGGGTCGGGGTCCCGCTGTGGGCCTGGACAGTACTACCCCTCCTCCGCTCCTTCTCGCAGCCGGCGTCTTAGGGGTTGTTCATTCCGGTCTAGCCATGTAGCAGCATCTTTCGCGGATTCAAAGAACTGTGCCTGCCCTTCCACAATCACTCGCAGTTTAGCCGGGTACAACATGGCGTATGGTAGTTGCAGCTGTCGGAGTCTGCGTTTCACGTCAATGAACTTAGCTCTGCGTCTTTGTACCTCCGCCGAGAAGTCAGGGTAGAAGGACACTCGGGCCCCATTATGTTGTATGTTAGCTCTTTCTCTTGCCAGACGCAGCACTGTTTCTCTATCCCTGTAATGCAGTAATCTCGCCAGCATAGGCCTGGGCGGCCCCCCCGGCTGGGGAGGGCGAGCTGGGACTCGATGGGCACGCTCGATTGCAAAGAGGGGGGAGAACGAGTTCTTCCCAAATATATCCAACATCCACCCCTCCACATAGGCAGTGGGGTCCCTGCCCTCCACCTTCTCAGGGAGACCCACAATGCGCACGTTATTCCTCCTGAGGCGATTTTCAAAATCTTCAGCCCTGTCAGTGGCCTCCCTCGCCAGTTGATATGCGGCTTTGGCCTCCCGTTCTATGGGGGTCATGCGGTCCTCTATCTCGCTCACCCTGCTTTCCACAGCCGTAGTGCGCTCTCTCATTTTCTGAAAGTCCTGTCGCAGCAGCGACAGTTCTTCCCTCACAGTATTAACTGAAGCATTGCCCAGATTAACAGCCCTCAGTATGTCAGCTAGTGTGGGTTGAGCAGCCGCTGGTGCAGCATTACCTCCCGGTTCCTGGGCCCCCAAGTTAGGCAAATCAGTCTCCTCTCCATCACTATGATCAGTAAAGATGGCCGCCAGGGCCTGAGTCTCATTCAAGTCAAAGTCACTGCATTTGGGGTGCCCCCCGGTATCTGTCCCCGCTAGCCCGTTCAGCTTCTGGGTATAATACAGCATGTCCTTCGGGGCCTCCTTACCCTGAGACTTTGTGTGCTTCTGCTGCTTGGATCCTTGCTCCTTCATCCTGTCAGCGCCTCGTGGAGTCCCCTTCACTGAGAACGCGGCGGCGCCATCTTGGAAATCGGGACCCGGCTCAGAAAGTACTTTTCTGACCATTCCCCTTGTGCAGAGAGCCGGCGGAGGTTCCCCTGAGGTCCCGGGATCAGTGGGACCCTGCATATAGTCTCTGTGGACCTGTGGCTTGGCTGAGGGAGGATCGGTACCGGATGGAAGTCAGGAGCTGTGAGAGCTACGTCCTCTCACATGCCGTTCCAGGCCACGCCCCCCTGCTGCTTCCTCTCTACCTCACTGCAGTCTACCATGAGCGTGAACTGGGAGGCCCTAGGGTTCAGGACCTGAAGCCAGACTGCAGCTAAATTCATCCGCACCACTGGGGGCCTCTGGTGAACACCAGCTGGCTCTTAGATTCCATGCCCTGGGAAATCTCATGCTCTAGTTCCCAGTGTCATCCGTGTTGGTACTACAGATTACCTTCTCTCTAGTATCACCTAGAACTCTATTCGCATCAGTCAGCCTTAGGGTCCACTACCTTGCAGTGCACTCCAGACCCCAACAGGGTGCATATGTCACCTGGACTCAGGTGATCTGAGACCTTATATTTCTCTACTAATGTAGACTCTGTGGAAAATCCAATCTCTGTGTGGTCTATACACAAATGCCTTATTAGGGGAATCATACGTAAACATGGTCATGCAGCCAAGAAACATTGCCTCAAAACCTTGTCTGACCTTCTAGCTCCACTCCATTCCTTAGAATGTCAACACAAGTCCAGACCAGACCGTACGATTGAATTGGAACTGACTAGGCTCTGAGAGGCCATAAAGTATCATTACCTATACGAAGCAAAACATGTTCTGTTAAAGGCCCGTCGTTCTATTTACGAATATGTGGATAAGTGTGGCCGCCTAATGGCCAATGCCTTACGCACCAAGCAATCACAGACATACTTGCCAGCTTTACTTTCGTCATCTGATTCTAAAGTTCTCTCTTCTCCGGAGCTGGCGGAGTGCTTCCGCGACTTATACTCTCTAAACTGTATAACTTAGATCAACCTTCCACTTCCGATTTATCATCTCAGAGCCCCTCGGACATCTTCAACTATCTTAGGGAATCCAATCTCCCCACACTGACTATGGAATAGTGAGAGGACATTTCTAAGCCCATTGCAGTAGAAGAATTTTCTTCGGCCATAGCTACAGTGGCTAAGGAAAGTATTCAGACCCCCTTAAATTTTTCACTCTGTTATATTGCAGCCATTTGCTAAAATTATTTTTTTCCTCATTAATGTACACACCGCACCCCATATTGACAGAAGAACACAGAATCGTTGAAATTTTTGCAGATTTATTAAAAAAGAAAAACTGAAATATCACATGGTCCTAAGTATTCAGACCCTTTGCAGTGACGCTCATATATTTAACTCAGGTGCTATACATTTCTTCTGATCATCCTTGAGATGGTTCTACACCTTCATTGGAGTCCAGTTATGTTTGATTATACTGATTGGACTTAATTAGGAAAGCCACACACCTGTCTATATAAGACCTTACAGCTCACAGTGCATGTCAGAGCAAATGAGAATCATGAGGTCAAAGGATCTGCCTGAAGAGCACAGTGGCCTCCATAATCCTTAAATGGAAGATGTTTGGGATGACCAGAACCCTTCCTAAAGCTGGCTATCTGGCCAAATTGCGTTATCGGGGGCAAAGAGTCTTGGTGAGAGTGGTAAAGAAGAACCCAAAGTTCACTGTGGCTGAGCTCCAGAGATGCAGTCGGGAGATGGGAGAAAGTTGTAGAAAGTCGTCAACCCTCAGGGCAAGACACATGAAAGGCTGCATGGAGTGTGCTAAAAAAACACCTGAAGGACTCCAAGATGGTGAGAAATAAGATTCTCTAGTCCGATGAGACCAAAATAGAACATGTTGTCTTTAATTCTAAGCTGTATGTGTGGAGAAAAGCAGGCACTGCTCATCACCTGTCCAATACAGTCCCAACAGTGAAGCATGGTGGTGGCAGCATCATGCTGTGGGGGTGCAGCTGCAGGGACAGGACGACTGGTTGCAATCGAGGGAAAGATGAATGTGGCCAAGTACAGGGATATCCTGCAGGAAAACCTTCTCCAGAGTGCTCAGGACCTCAGACTGGGGCGAAGTATTACCTTCCAACAAGACAATGACCCTAAGTACACAGCTAAAATATAAAGGAGTGGCTTCACAACAACTCTGTGACTGTGTTCTTGAATGGCTCAGCCAGAGCCCTGACTTAAACCCAATTGAGCATCTCTGGAGAGACCTAAAAATGGCTGTCCACCAATGTTTTCCATCCAACCTGACAGAACTGGAAAAGGAGGAATGGCAGAGGATCCCCAAATCCAGGTGTAAAAAACTTGTTGCATCTTTCCCAAAAAGACTCATGGCTGTATTGGATCAAAAGGGTGCTTCTACTAAATACTGAGCAAAGGGTCTGAATACTTAGGACCATGTATTATTTCAGTTTTTCTTTTTTAATAAATCTGAAACATTTCTGTGTTTTTCTGTTAATATGGGGTGCTGTGTGTAATGAGGAAAACATTTACTTAAATGATTTTAGCAAATGGCTGCAATATACAGTAACAGAGTGAAAAATGTAAGGGGGTCTGAATACTTTTCGTACCCACTGTACCACTGAGTCTGGTAAGGCCCCCAGTCTCGACAGATTTACCCTCCCTTACTATAAACAGTACCAGGATTCCTTGGCACCTCAATTTATCACGGCGTTTAACCACTTCCATACCAGGCACTTGCGCACCTTCCCGCCCAAGCCAATTTTCAGCTTTCAGCACTGTCGCAATTTGAATGACAATTGCGCGGTCATGCTACACTGCACCCAAACAAAATTGGCGTCCTTTTTTCCCCACAAATAGAGCTTTCTTTTGGTGGTATTTGATCACCTCTGCGATTTTTTTTTTTTTGCGCAACAACTGAAAATAGAGCAAAGATTTTGAAAAAAAAATAAAGTTTTTATTTTTTTCTGTTAATTTTTTTGTAAATGAGTATGTTTTCTCTTTCAATTACGGGCACTGATATGGTGGCACTGATGGCACCGATGAGGTGGCACTGATGGGCACCGATGAGGTAGTTCTGATGGGCACCGATTAGGTAGCACTGATGGGCACTGATAGGCGGCGCTGGTATGGGGCACTGATGGGTACTCATGGGCGGCACTGATGGGCACTCATGGGCGGCACTGATGGGCACTCATAGGCAGCACTGGGCACTCATAGGCGGCACAGATGAGCACTCATAGGCGGCACAGGTCGGCACTGATAGGTGGCACAGGTGGGCACTGATAGGTGGCACAGGTGGGCACTGATAGGTGGCACAGGTGGGCACTGGGCATGGATTGGCACTGTGGGGTGGCACTGACAGACACTGGGGTGGCACTGATGATCACTGAGGGGTGGCACTGATGGATCAATGTTGCCAATCAGTGCCCATGTGTGGGCACTGATTGGCATCATTTTTTTTTACTGCCCCTTTTTTTTTTTCTTGCTGACTTTTTTTTTTTTGTCCTTTTTTTTTTTTGTCATTTTTTTATGTTCCCTGGTGGTCTAGTGTGGGCACTCCCTGGTGGTCCGTGTGGCGATCCGAGGGGGGGCTGCGCTGATAAACAATCAGCGCGAACCCCCCCTGTCAGGAGAGCCGCTGATCGGCTCTCCTGTACTCGCGTCTGTCAGACGCGAGTGAGGAAGAGCCGTCGGCGGCTCTTCCTGTTTACATCGTGATCAGCCGTGATTGGACACGGCTGATCACGTAGTAACGAGGCTCCGCCGGAGACTCGTTACCGAGATCGGAGGTGCAGGGTGTCAGACTGACACCCCGCATCACCGATCGCCGCGCTGCGCGCCCGCACGGGCGCGCGGCATGAAATCGTGCTAGACGTTTGAGAACGTCTAGTCACGATTTCATAACCACTTCCCGGCCGTAAATCGGCTATTGGCCGGGCGGGAAGTGGTTAACGATGTCTTATACAGACACCGAATTCCCCGCGGACATGCAACGTGCATCTATTTCAGTGATCCCTAAACCGGGTAAGGACCCGTTACTATGTGCCAGCTATAGGCCTATTTCCCTTCTAAACTGTGATATGAAGTTATTCCCCAAAATCCTGGCTTCTAGGATGAATGTCTTGTTACACACCTTAATTGCAACAGATCAAGTCTGCTTTATTCAAAATAGGGAGGCTAGGGACAGCACTATTCGGACACATCATACACATCATAAACACAGCAGAACGCTCCTATATTCCCCTTTTACTCCTGTCCACAGATCCCAAGAAGGGTAGACTGGGTTTTTCTCCAAGAGACACTCAAATTTGTGGGAATGCCAGACCCCATCCTGGATTTCAGCCATTTATAAGAATCCCACTGCCACCGTACAGGTAAATGGCTACGATTCCAGCCCTTTCTCCAAATCTAACGGGACCAAACAGGGTTGTCCCCTGCCCCCCCTACTCTGGAACCTTTTTTTACAACATATTAGGGGTAACCCATCTATCTGAGGCATTAATGCCAGCAACTACCAACAAAAGGTGGTGGCATACGCTGACAACCTCTTATTTTATCCACTTCAATACCCACTTATTGTCATATAACATCCACAGATGGGATCTCCCATCCTGGGTGGATGTCATATGACGTCCTGGGCTTTGCCGGGGGATATCTGAATGATGCCTGCAGCTAGAGGCATCATTCAGATATCCATATCCATGGCGATCCTGATCATAGTGGCGGTTCCGGAGCTTTATCGTTCTTATAGGCGGCGGGAGGGGACACCCCCCCCCCCTCCCGCCGCCATCCGGTGCTTCTCCGGGCTTTCCTGTGCCATCAGGGGCCCGGAAAAGGAATCGTCCGGCGCTTGCAGGAAGCATAAAGATGACTGGTGACCCCGTAAGTAAACAAAGCTGAGATTGCAGCTAGTGAGCAACACAGATCATGAGATCGGTGAATTTTTTTCACCGATCTCATGCTTTCCAGCCTGGAGGAGAGATGCAGGGTCTTATTGACCCCGCATTTCTCCATAAAGAGGACCTGTAACACACATTTCCTATTACAAGGGATGTTTACATTCCTTGTAATAGGAATAAAAGTGATTAAAAAAAAAGAAAAAAAAAATGTAAAAAAAAAATTTACACTCCACTGTCCCCGGTAGCTCGCGCACAGAAGCGAACGCACACTTAAGTCCCGCCGACATATGTAAACGCCGTTTAAACCACTTATGTGAGGTATCGCTGTGTGCGTTAGCGCGTCGGCAACAATTCTAGCACTAGATCTCCTCTGTAAATCTAAACTGGTAACCTGTAAAAAAATTCAAAGCGTTGCCTATGGAGATTTTAAGTACCGAAGTTTGGCGCCGTTCCATGAGTGTGTGCAATTTTAAAGCGTGACACGTTAGGTATCTATTTACTTGGTGTAACATAATCTTTCATATTTTACAAAAAAATTGGGCTAACTTTACTGTTTTGTTATTTTTTTAATTCATGAAACAATTTTCCTGACTATCTTCACTAAGCAGTTTACCTTCCCCAATGACTCTGCTTATGGGGCACCCTGGGTTTGTACCAAGACTCACCGATCCAAAGCTCGCAGGGACTTCTGAGGGCCTTGCAGCTCTTGGGATCGTCCGGTTGGATATCTTCAGAGACTTTGCACCTTCTTAAATGTTATCACTGGAAGACTTTTCAGTTATCGCACTTCCTAAGATCGTTGCCTAGCCCGGCTCTCTTTGCTCGTAGGCTCCACACTTTAGAGGAGCTTTGTCTGGGAGAGGACCCGATCCTTATCAACCTTGTATAAATCTTTTTTTGATCTCCATGCCACTGAAGACCCTCTGTTCTAGGCAAAATGGGAGAGAGACTTGCAAGTTACCTTTACTGAACCCCAAAAGGTGAGAATACTTTTTTTTTTTGTGCAGAAATCCTCACTATGCAGTAGGTAGGAAACCAGGTACAAAATTATGATGAGTTGGTATAGAACCCCATCAGTTCTGGCAGAGATATTCCCTCTTCAGACAGATCGTTGCTGGTGTTGTGACCTCCATACGGGTACCATTCTACATATTCATTGGGAGTGTCCTACGCTTGCCACTTTCTGGCACTCAGTGCTTAAGCTCATACATAAGTTCAGACATTTAATTACAATATAACCCATCTGTGGTCCTGCTTAATCTCATCCCATTGCCAAGGAAATGTTACCACAAATTCCTTCTCAAAAACCTCCTTAAGGCTGCACGGGCTTGCATTTCGCATCTGTGAAAGCAACAGTCTGCCCCAACGGTAGCCCAGTGGTTAGCAAGAGTGAAGGACATAGAGCAAATGGAAGATCTGACCTCGGCTTTGTGGAATAAGTCAGAGGAACACAGGACCAGATGGCTTCACTGGGACCACTTCCACCACCCTTCCTTTTTTCTTTTTTTTTTCCTTCCCCTCTTACCTCTCTTTTACTCTTTCTTCTTCAACTTATTTTCTAATTTTTTTTAAATAAATGGATGAAAATATGCAGGGCTGCTGTTAGAAATCATGGGGCCCTGTACAACTTACCTGTCAGGGCCCCCCCCCCGGAAATAACAAATCGCTAAAATGCCATGGTGGCAATGGTATGCTTTGCAGCAGTGGCAGAATTATTGCCTCGCTACTGCCCCTTCCTGACACCTGTTTTTTTTTTCAATTGCTTAATAGTAATTTTAAATTGCAACGGTGAGCCAAGTATTTAGCTTCAAGGTACAGAGCAGCCCCATTGAAGTCAATGAGAAGTTTGACAGGTAGTGCCGCCTTTCAAACTCTGCAGCCTGCGTTAAAAATGCTGCAGCTGTGAAGTAAAGCGTCACAGCCATGGCATGTATACAGCCCTGTCTGACTATATGACAGCCGGCTTCTGAAGGGGCGTGACAAAAAAAGGTCTGCTGACCATCTCCCAATGGCTGAAATGTTTTGGTGGGGAAGACATCTCCCTGTCAGAACACAATAGAACAGCAGGGGAGATCACTGTACTAACGTGTGTTAGAACTGTGGCTTTGACCTAAGGTGTCAGTTTTTTTCTCGTTCAGCCTGCTGGGTAAAAAAAAAACTAGCAGTGTATTCTAGGCATTAGGCTGCATTCACATTTGACGTTTTCTTAATGTGTGACAGTGCACAGGTAACAGGCGTTTTTGGAAATGCACCACAAATGCACATTTTGCTTGTGGTGCCATTAATTGTTAATGGCACACCAAATGCAAAACACCTGACCAGTGTTTTGTCATGTGGCAACGCTGCATACCTCAAAACGTTCTAGAGCAAGGGTGTTCAACCAGTGGCCCTCCAGCTGCTGCAGAACTACAAATCCCATCATGCCTCAGCATTTGGAAGTCATGCTTGTAACAGTCAGCCTTGCAATGCATTATGGGACTTGTAGTTCCGCAACAGCTGGAGGGCCACAGGTTGAGAATCTAGAGCCTCTGCGATGTGTTTGTCACACATATGGCAGCCCATTTAAGTGAATGGGCTCCCCTGTGTGCAAAAAAACAAGCAAAAAATAAATAAAAAAATGCGAGCAGGAGCATGTGTTCCCACTACGCAGAGTATATAGGGGGCTTTAGGGGTGGTACATAGAAATAGCTGGGCAGAGATGTCTGTCAGCTGGAGAGACAGGTGTCCACTGCCTGCTGCTAGCTTCAGCACTGCAGTTCTAGGCTGGCTCCATATTCACTCCAAAATCCTAAAATTGCTGTCCCTTCACTAGCAACCCCCTCCAGCAGAAACACTTCTGCATCTAAACCCTGGAGTTCACCATGAACACAGAGCAGTGAGAGCATGATCTGGAGGGAGGGGGAACAAGGGGGAGTTTCAGGACCCAGGAGGCACAGGCAAAGACTCTGCAGCTATCTCCTTCTGCTTCAGATCAGGACACAGCAAATCATACATAGATAGAACAGATCCCTCTGCAGAACTGCCAGAGGGAGAAAGCAGGCAGCTCTGCAGGGGATCCACAGGTGTTACAAAGCAGATCCAAGAAGTGTCTTATCTGTGCAGTGGCGATGTCCATGCTCCTTGGGTGACGCTCTCCTCCTCCCTCGGTCAGTCCTGTGCGGTCACAGACTTTTTTTTTTTAATTCTGAACTCTGTTCAGATTGCCGGGCCCCCTGCTGGCCGGGGCCCAGTACAACAGGGCTGCCTGTACTGGCTTATCAGCGGCCCTGAAAATATGGTGTGTACAGGATGGCATTCTCTACCCCATTTTAGCCTTCCCTCTATGACGTGATGGATTTCCCTGGTAATGTAGGGATATCCTCCCTCGAACAGGCTTGCCTTCAGTAAAGCCTGCTTGAGAGGTTTCATACATGTAAACAGGGCTGGACTGGGACAAAAATTTGGCCCTGGACTTTATACAGACCGGCCCACTTTAATTCTATAAAATGCCCACCAAAAGGCCCCTACATCCATTGTATATCATGAGAGGTTGAGAGAGAGGGGAATGAGAGCGAGAGAGAGAGGGAGGGTTGAGGGAAAGGGGGTGGTGAGTGAGAGAGGGGGGTGAGTGTAAGAAAAGAAGAGTGAGTGTAAAAGAGAGGAGGTGAGTGTAGGACCCCTTTTTATACCAAGGCATTTTTTGAGGCGCTTTTGGGCTAAAAATAGCACCTGTAAAGCGACTGAAAAACGCCTCTGCTGCAGTCCCAGTGTGAAAGCCCAAATGCTTACACACTGGAGCGCTACCAGGGCGTTAAAAATGTCCTCCAAGCAGCATCTTTGGGGCGGTGGAAGAGCAGTGCAAAGCACTTCGGCAGCAGCGCTACACGGGTGCATTTAACCTTGAATTTGGCTGCTAGTGGGGGTTAAAAGCGCCTGCTAGACGCCGAATAGTGAAGCTAAAACGACAGTAAAGTGCTGCTAAAACTAGCAGTGTTTTACCGAAAAATGCCCGCCCCAGTGTGAAAGCAGCCTAGGAGTCAGGGAGTGAATGAGACAGAGGAGGGGAGCTGAGAGACAGAAGGGGGGGTCTGAGAGGCAGAGGGGGGACTGAGAGACAGGGGGGTCTGAGAGAGTCTCCTTTTAAAAAAACGGCCCACTGAGCCATCGGCCCACCGGGAAACTCCCTGTAGTCCCTATGGCCAGTCCATCCCTGCATGTAAATAATGTTTTGTATTTTTTATTGCCTTCAATACTTGTTTAGACCTTTCATAATACAGTACAAGTATTGGTTGTACCTTCACATTGACTGTTCTGAGTTGTCTTTTTATTGTACCTGTGACACATCTTTGCCAAATTAGATTTTGTTCCTCATTTATTAATCGGATCAAACCACACTGTCATGCAACTTTGGACATCTGAACTGTATATAAATCACAGCTGAACCGCTGCTTTGTATTTGAAGTAGTTGTAAAGGCTGAAGGCATGAAGGTAAAAACTTCAGTATGCAGCTCCTGCCTATCCCCCAGACCCCCCCCCCCCCCCCAAAGCTGCTGTCCCAGCTGTATGTCTACTGGTTGGCTCAGAGACAGCAGCAGGAGCCATTGGCTTCCACTGCTGTCAATCACAGCCAGGTAGGAGGGATTGGGGGCAGGGCCGAGCCCTACACACAGAGCAGGGCTCAGGAGCGAGCAGACAGGTGTCCCCCCCTCCCATACCAAGTTGCTTGTTATTAGGGCACTCGGCAGGGGGAACAAGCCCTGAGTGCCAGTGGAGGACCCAAGAAGAAGAAGAGGTTCAGGTTTGCTCTGTGCAAAACCATTGCACAGAGCAGGTATGACTTTTTTTTTTTTTTTTTTTTTTAATTGAGACTTTAGTATTACTTTTGAGGTGAGCATTGTGACACCAGGTGTTTAAAGTGGTTTAAACCCTTGCATATACCCAGTGAAGTGACTGGCCTCAGGTGATACAAAGAAAATAAAGAAACCATCATGCATAGTTTGTACCTGTGTATCTGATCTTCTCTTCTCTACATCTGTTCAAAGTCCAGAACCTTTAAAGCTTGTCAAAGCTGTCAGGGAAAAAAAGGGGACAGAGAGCTGAAAATACACTCTAATGCCGCGTACACACAATCGGACATTCCGACAACAAAACCATGGATTTTTTTCCCGCCGGAATGTTGGCTCAAACTTGTGTTGCATACACACGGTCACACAAATGTTGTCGGAAATTCTAAACGTCAAGAACGTGGTGACGTACAACATGTACGATGAGCCGAGAAAAATTAAGTTCAATAGGCAGTGCGGCTCTACTGCTTGAATCCGAGCATGCGTGGATTTTTGTGCATCGGAATTTGCTACACACAATCGGAATTTCCGTCAAGAACTTTTGTTGTCGGAAAAATTGAGATCCAGCTCTCAAACATTTGTTGTCGGAAATTACGACAGCAAATGTCCAATGGAGCATACACACAGTCGGAATTCCGGCCGTGTGTACGTGGCATTAGAGTTGATTAGAGGAAAGAGACACATCCCCCTTCACACAGCATGTAGGAACAGAGCTGAGACTGTCAATCAGCTGAAGCTTCCTCCCCTGTCACATTTTTTTTCTTTTGGTGTCAAGAAAACTTGTCGGATGTGATTCATGCAGATAGCAGAAGAACAAAGCAACAGGCAGAAATTACAGTTGCTCTGAATTAGAGATGGAAAGGCCTGGGATTTTTTTTTTTTAAATTGCGCAAAATTCAGGGAAAATTGGAAAAAAAAAAGTGAGAAGCGTGGAATGTTCTTTTACAATGATAAATAATATATTTATGACATGGTAATCAAACTATATAACATGAAGATCTTAAAGATTTCTGAGACTTTATGTAAAGTATTAAATTCTCTCAGCTGAAGACAAGCAAATCCTGGAATACATTACAAATAACACTGTACTTCTCAATGTAGTTCTCAAGAGAAATAAACCTATCTTTCACTAGGGGGCACCGGAGGGGAAAGGCTCCAGTTTAGTTTGCCTTTATGCTCCATCTTGTACCTCCTATAGTTTGGTGATTGTTGAGATACAGTAGATTGTAGTTTCAGTCCTATCAGGCCTTAAAGTGGAGTTCCACCCAAAAGTGAAACTTCTGCTTTAAGCACTCCACATTTGGCATGTAATTTTTTTTGGGGGGGGGAGTAGGTGCTTAGTTTTGAGTGGGACTTTCTGTCCTACTTCCTGCTTCCGAGTATGGGCCGCCTAGGCGACTCCTCCTCTCCCCCTAGGAGGCCCTTCCCTCTCTGCAATCTTCTGGGGGACACATCACAGATCCCAGAAGATTTTCTGTCTATGCGGAGTACGCAGCGCGACTTGCGCAAGCAGAGTGTGCAGCGCGACTCGCACATGCGCAGTGCACGCCCGGTACGTGAAGCCACAAGCTGTCACGGCCAGGTGCCCACAATTTCAATGCAGGTGCCGGGGAGAGGAGCGAGGCTCCGTGCGGCCACATCGCTGGACTGTGGGTCAGGTGAGTGGCTGTTTATTAAAAGTCACCAGCTAAACTTTTTGTAGCTGCTGACTTTTAATTTAAAAAAGCCTGGAATTCTGCTTTAAAGTGGACCTTCAGTCATTTGTTTTAACTTTTTTTCCTATTTTATGTTCTGCTGTGTTAACTTTGGAAAGTAAATGGTTAAATTGGTTCCAGAAAACACCTTATTTGCCTTACTTTTCTTTTTTTTTTCTTGTAATTCACCTAAGCGACATGGTGTAGTACATTCGTGCTGACTCCCGGGACTGAATCATCAGTTATCCCAGGAATCCTTTTTTTTTTTTGTTTTTTTTGTGAGAGTTTTCTAGCAGGGAAGGAGGGTGGGAGAGTGGAGGAGAGCTGTAGGAAAGGAGAGGAGTGCCAAGGAAGGCTGGAGGCGGGGTAGAGATAGGAGGAGACGTGCAGGGATCCATTCATCTGTGCCTTTTCAAGCTCTTTGTGTGAAAAGTTACTGTGCATGCACAAGTTTTCACTGGGTTGGAGAGGCAGAGTGACACAGACTATTGCTAGAATACTGCTGCCAGGACTTAATTTGCCCAGAGTAAACATGGCTGTTAAAAAAAAGCGGTGTGGGGTATGAAAAAGATGCTATTTTACTTGGAAAAATTAGGCTTTAAAATAATACTAATTCCTAATTGAGCTTTAGGCTAGGTTCACACATGTCCAAATGTACGAATTTCCCTTTCTCCCCTTTTTCACTGCAAATCTCCAAAGCAGGTTTAAATGCGATTTAGATACAGTTCAGATGCAAATTTTAGGTGCTGGGGGCGGCCACACCAGTATCTTTAGCTGGTTGTTAAGGAGAGGGCAGGAAGCCAGTCGCTGCGTCCCTAACCTCTTCACCTCTGGAAGATTTACCCCCTTCCTGACCAGGCCATTTTTTTGCCATCGGCACTACGCTACTTTGACTGACAATTACTAGTAATGACGTGAACAGCGACTTATAGCGGGACTGCAACACTGCACAGAAATTCTGACACAAATTGACACATTTACTGTGATCAGTGCTAAAAAATATGCACCGTCACTCTACTAATGACACTGGCTGGGAAGGGTTTAACATCAGGGGCGATCAAAGGTTTAACTGTGTGCATAGCCAGTGTTTCTGTGTCCTGTGGGAGGTGGTTTTACTAGGTGAAGGCATGAATCCATGTCTCTGCTTTGCAGGAACACTGGATCCATGCCTTCCCTACTGACAAAACGTTAATCTGCCTTGTTCTGCCTGTATAATGAATAATCAGTGGGTGTCAGTGGACAGCAAGTCCGCGGTACCCGCTGATCGACTCCCACTGTGTATTATCACAGCAGGAGCTAGGCGGTGCGAATGTGCGCCCCCACCGGGTAGAGCCAGATCACGTGTATATACGTGATCTGGCGCACAGCTGCTGCCCTGTAGCAGTAAGACTGCTATAGGACAGACAGCAAGTGGTTAATGGATGACACTCCAGCTGTCGGTGTGGTTCAGATGTATTCCTAAAGAAGACAATGAGCTCGGAATTTGCATCTAAATCGCACCAGAGTGCTCAGAAAACGCACATGACCTTTTTTGAATTCGCACTGCAGCTACACCGCATATGTGTGAACCGGCTCCATAAAAAGTCGGTTTGGTTTACATGTCATGCAAATTGAATGCAGTTCAAAATCTAAATTCCTGCTCCCCTATGTACCAATATACCATTATTTTATTTTAGATTTACCAAAACTATGAGAACCCAGCTATCTATTCACTCTATCCAATCAAGCAGGCTCTTTTACTACATCAGGGTTGTTCAGCCCACAGGCCCGAGTTTAGCATGCGGCCCAGGCCCATCTGGGGGGACACTGGGGATGCCATGCAAACATATCAGCAATGGCAGCCTACATTGAAAAGCCAGGCAAATGCACGTCTGAAGGGATGCCTTGCGAATATAGTTGATGGGTGCAGAATGTGTGTGCTAATGAGGTTAGCTGGTTTCTGTGTCTTAGTCATTTTTATATCCTAAATCTACATACATAAGTCATGAGCATTTTATGCAATACACCAGGGGCTGACGTAAGGCCATGTGTTAGCAACAGAGGTACATTAATGGTATATTGGTACATAGGGGGGCTGGAATTTTCGAACAAAAAAAGGTGAACTTAGCCTTTAACCACTTAAGACCCAGACCAAAATGCAGGTAAAGGACCTTGCCCCTTTTTGCGATTCGGCACTGCGTCGTTTTAACTGACAATTGCGCGGTCGTGCGACGTGGCTCCCAAACAAAATTGGCGTCCTTTTTTCCCCACAAATAGAGCTTTCTTTTGGTGGTATTTGATCACCTCTGCGGTTTTTATTTTTTGCGCTATGAAACAAAAATAGAGCGACAATTTAAAAAAAAATTCAATACTTTTTACTTTTTGCTATAATAAATATCCCCCAAAAATATATAAAAAAAAAATTGTTTGCTCAGTTAAGGCCGATACATATTCTTCTACATATTTTTGGTAAAAAAAATCGCAATAAGCGTTTATCGGTTGGTTTTCGCAAAATTTATAGCGTTTACAAAATAAGGGATAGTTTTATTGCATTTTTATTAATTTTTTTTTTTTTACTACTAATATCGGCGATCAGCGATTTTTTTTCATGACTGCGACAATATGGCGGACACTTCGGACAATTTTGACACATTTTTGGGACAATTGTCATTTTCACAGCAAAAAATGCATTTAAATTGCATTGTTTACTGTGGAAATGACAGTTGCAGTTTGGGAGTTAACCACAGGTGGCGCTGTAGGGGATGTGTGACCTATGTGTGTGTTTACAACTGTAGGGGGGTGTGGCTGTAGGTGTGACGTCATGGATCGCGTCCCCCTATTACAGGGATGACGCGATCGATGCTACGGCCACAGAGAAGCACGGGGAAGCCGTGTTTACACACGGCTCTCCCCGTTCTTCCGCTCCAGGGACGGATCGCCGCACTGCAGCGGCGATCGGGTCCGCGAATCCCGCGGTCCCGGTCCTGGAGCTTCGAACCGGGTCACTGGCGCGCACCCGTGACCCACGGCTGGGAACTAAAATCAACGTATATATACGTTGATGTGCCCAGCCGTGCCATTCTGCCGACGTAAATGTGCAGTAGGCGGTCCTTAAGTGGTTAAGGTCCAAATTGTTTTTTTGCCTGATGACCTCCGTCAATCAATCTCCCATGCAGCGGTACCCCCGGAGGGGCTGCTGATTTGTTTTGGGTCAACTCTCTAACCTATCCACCCCTTTAAGTGGCTCGTACCCTCGCTTGGCACACCAGGCAATTGCAAATGTATTGTGAGTCCCTTGTTTAGCTAAGCCCACAATAGCACATGTTAAATATACAGTGACATGCAATAATGTTGTTACCTTCTTCTGAATGAAGTCATCAGGAGCAAACACACCTTAGACAATCAATATAGTAAAACCAAGGGTAACTTTACTTGGCATGTAATAGAAAAGGATAAAACATACAACAGATTAACAATAAATCTACAGTATATATATATGTATATACACAGCTGGCTCTGCAAAGGGCCCTTTGCGAGAGTAAAAAAAAAAATACTAAAATATTATAAATGTCTGCAAGTGGCTATAAATAGTCTATGCTAGTGAGCTCCCCCTAATGGACAATTACTTTAGGTACCGTTGCTAGTAATCTTGGTTAGGCCTGGCCTAGATAACTCCAGAATGTTCCTCAGTGGTGAAGTCTATTATAAACACGTTGGTGCACTTTAACTTGTTTGTAATCCAAAGGGTATTCAAGATGAGCCTAACGGTATGATCAATACAGGAGATTGCGGAATGATCCTTAGGTTAGTCTTAATCAGCTTAGCTAGCGTAACTTTCTGTCGTTGTATCTCTGAGGTGAATCAATATACAATACGCTATTTCAATGTTTGGAGCACTAAAAGTCACAAGGCTAGGATAGTATTGAAAGCTTGAGCCACTGCCCTCTCACCCGAACAGGCCTAGTCCGCCTGAGTTCCTCACAACAAACACGCTGATCGGTGACCACTCTGCAACACACAGTCTCTGGTCTCTTGCTCGCCACTGTTACAATCGTCAGCTGGTGGAAGACCCCGGTGTCTTGGAAGCACGGGCTAGACACTCTTGATCTTGTCTCCCTCCGGATGACTGGTCCTCCGGTGGATCCAGGCCCAGGCTTCAGGCCTAGCTACTTGGCTGAAGTGCTCTCCTTCGTTCCGCAGAGGGAGGGGTGCTGATCCCAAGAGAGCAAATTCTGCTCCTCCCCGTCTTTAAATAACCTCCCCCATAAAGCCGTGCGGGCAGTGGCGTCTCCAGCTTTCATATTTAGGGGGGGCACATGGGGGGACAGGGACAAAAGTAGGGGGGCCAACTATAAAATGCAATTATATATATATATCTCCTGGGGCCCTTTACTACGATCCCACAACGGGCCGTTTTACATGTTCTGCAGTGAGCTCCCTTCCTACTATACTGGGGCCCCCCAGGGTGGCAAAAAACAAGAGATATATGTCACCAGCACACCAAGAAAATATAAGGGTCCAAAGCAGTGGGAGAACTTTCAGGGTTGCAAAGGTTGTCTTGCCACCGAGCCCTGGTGTTCTGCCACTGTGGGGTTCCCCAGCTGTCCTGTCACTGCTATTGACAGCGCTGGTCTGGCATCTGTCTCCTTGGCAGCGGCGGCAGTCCATTAGGACCTAGTGCTGGTGACATTATGGGTGCATGCAGGGGAAGGCTGGCACTATTGGTTATAGAGAGCTGAGCCCCCAGCTGGTCACCTAGCAGCAGTAATGCTGTATAACCTTCTCTGTTGACATGCTGATCGGGATGTGATCCAGGTAATGCTCCCAGTCAGATCTAATAAATACAGTATTTATTAGCATCAAGAGTACAACCACATATATATATATATATATATATATATATATATATATATATATACAGTGCGGAAAATAAGTATGTGAACACCCTGCTATTTTGCAAGTTCTCCCACTTGGAAATCATGGAGGGGTCTGAAATTGTCATCGTAGGTGCATGTCCACTGTGAGAGACATAATCAAAAAATAAAATTCCAGAAATCACAATTTATGAATTTTTAACTATTTATTTGTATGATACAGCTGCAAAGAAGTATTTGAACACCTGTCTATCAGCTAGAATTCTGACCCTCAAAGACCTGTTAGTCTGCCTTTAAAATGTCCACCTCCACTCCATTTATTATCCTAAATTAGATGCACCTGTTAGAGGTCATTAGCTGCATAAAGACACCTGTCCACCCCATACAATCAGTAAGAATCCAACTACTAACATGGCCAAGACCAAAGAGCTGTCCAAAGACACTAGAGACAAAATTGTACACCTCCACAAGGCTGGAAAGGGCTACGGGGAAATTGCCGAGCAGCTTGGTGAAAAAAGGTCCACTGTTGGAGCAATCATTCGAAAATGGAAGAAGCTAAACATGACTGTCAATCTCCCTCGGACTGGGGCTCCATGCAAAATCTCACCTCGTGGGGTCTCAATGATCCTAAGAAAGGTGAGAAATCAGCCCAGGACTACACGGGAGGAGCTGGTCAATGACCTGAAAAGAGCTGGGACCACCGTTTCCAAGGTTACTGTTGGTAATACACTAAGGCCTCGTACACACGAGGCAATCCATTTGTTAAAATCTGTCGGACCGACCGATTTGAACAAATCTGTCTGCTTGTATTTTGGTTTGCTCGCGTGTACACACGAGCAAACCAAAATCCCCGCCAGCAGACAGCGCTCTGACGTGTTGGTGACGTGGCGGTGACATTGACGCCGCCACGTCACCGCACCAGGAAGTAAAACACTTCCGCGCATGCGTCAAAATCATTCGGCGCGTGTGCGAGAAGACATGTCTGCTGGTTAGCGTACTAACCAGCAGACATGTCGGGCGGACGGATTCCCAGCCGACAGATTGGCAAGCATGCTTTCAAATCTGTCGGCTGGCCAAATCCGTCTGCTCGCCCGTACACACGATCGAATCTGTCTGCTGGGACGGTCTAGCAGACCGTTTCCAGCAGACAGATTTGATTGTGTGTACGAGGCCTAAGACGTCATGGTTTGAAATCATGCATGGCACGGAAGGTTCCCCTGCTTAAACCAGCACATGTCAAGGCCCGTCTTAAGTTTGCCAATGACCATTTGGATGATCCAGAGGAGTCATGGGAGAAAGTCATGTGGTCAGATGAGACCAAAATAGAACTTTTTGGTCATAATTCCACTAACCGTGTTTGGAGGAAGAAGAATGATGAGTACCATCCCAAGAACACCATCCCTACTGTGAAGCATGGGGGTGGTAGCATCATGCTTTGGGGGTGTTTTTCTGCACATGGGACAGGGCGACTGCACTGTATTAAGGAGAGGATGACCGGGGCCATGTATTGCAAGATTTTGGGCAACAACCTCCTTCCCTCAGTTAGAGCTTTGAAGATGGGTCGAGGCTGGGTCTTCCAACATGACAATGACCCGAAGCACACAGCCAGGATAACCAAGGAGTGGCTCTGTAAGAAGCATATCAAGGTTCTGGCGTGGCCTAGCCAGTCTCCAGACCTAAACCCAATAGAGAATCTTTGGAGGGAGCTCAAACTCCGTGTTTCTCAGCTACAGCCCAGAAACCTGACTGATCTAGAGAAGATCTGTGTGGAGGAGTGGGCCAAAATCCCTCCTCCAGTGTGTAAACCTGGTGAAAAACTACAAGAAACGTTTGACCTCTGTAATTGCAAACAAAGGCTACTGTACCAAATATTAACATTGATTTTCTCAGGTGTTCAAATACTTATTTGCAGCTGTATCATACAAATAAATAGTTTAAAAAAATCATACATTGTGATTTCTGGATTTTTTTTTTTTGATTATGTCTCTCACAGTGGACATGCACCTACGATGACAATTTCAGACCCCTCCATGATTTCCAAGTGGGAGAACTTGCAAAATAGCAGGGTGTTCAAATACTTATTTTCCGCACTGTATATATATATATATAATCAAATGTATGTTCCGCAGCCGTGTGGGCTCTATGCCTGTAAAGTGTGGGCTCTATGCCTGTAAAGTGTGGGCTTTGATCAATAAAATCTCTGATATTCAACACTAGGATTTGACTGGGAGCATCACCTGGATTGCATCACGATCAGCATGTCAGAGAAGGCTCCACTGCTGCTAAGCAACCTGCAGGGAGCTCAACTGTCTACAACCAATAGAGATGGGCTCGGGTGTGCTTGAAATCCCACATGCCCAATCCTGCCAGGAAGCCAACACTCCACAGTGATAATCACAGGCAGTGAGACATTTCCTAATCTGTGCAGAGCTGCGGACCGGAAAATCTCTCACTGCCTGTGATTAGTGCTGTGCAGTGTGGGCTTCCTGGCAGGCTTTGGCATGTGGATTTTTGAACATGCCCTGCCCATCTCTAACAACAAATTGTGCTGGCCCTCCTGTACATCAGCCCCATAAAGTAACCAGCACTGGGTTCCAATGTGCTGCCGCCGCTGCCAAGGATACAGAGACCAGCGCTGTGAATAGCCGGGACAGGACAGCAACTCTGGTTATTCTAGCACTGGCCCACACTGGGAGGATTCCCCCATCCAGCTATAATGTGTAGATGGGGGAATTGGATCATTTCTTTTTTTTTTTTCATTCAACCTAATAGTTGAATGAAAAAAAGTGATCAATGTATGGGCTGCCTAAGAGCTAAGACCAGCCATAGACAGTTTAAATCTCAGCTGGTTCAGCAAGAACTGGCTGAGATTTGAACCATTAATGAGTAGATTCTCTTATGATTATCACTAGTGGTTGCTGTATAGCCACTAGTGAGAATCACTGTTTGTCGGGAGAATACAATTGCTGGGCAGGAGTGATATTCCCATCAGCACTGTCTGTGTTGATGGGGGAATCATGCAAGTTTCTTTCCTGCAATCTGTGGATGTAGGAAAGAAATGTGCACTGTATATTACCTGCCTAACTGAAATTGAAAGTGTAACAGAATGGCCCGTGACACCCAGAGACTTTTGAAGGATGGGGGGTACTTGAGTGCCAGCATCACTAATGACTCTTGGGTCTAGGGTCATCCTGTGCCCCCTTTGGGCATAGGGTGACTGAGAAATGATAATGATAAATTACATGGGATGGGACATAATTCATGTTTTGCAGGATATCTTTAAATATTACAAGTTTTTAAAGTCTTGACTCCGACAGGTCAATAGAGTGTTTTCATTCAATGTGGGGACACATGCTTTTGAGGTGTTAATTGAGTCTGCTCCTAGACATTCCATTGTGTGATGCTAATACTGTTTTGTGTCCATTGTGCTAATTAGGTCTTCTCCTAAGACCTGTTCATTGTGTATGCTAATGACACTGTTAAGATGTGGAATGTGACTTGTCAAGCTGTAGTAATTAACCCCTCTAAATGCGGAGCCAGACCGTCTGGGTAATGAGTAGTAATTAACTAATTTGAATGTCATGATCTAAAGGAATGTGTATGAAGCCCTCCATTGTGTGATGTGTGGGTGGAGTGTGTCTTTGTCCCTGTGATTAACTGTAACATGTTTGTACTGTATATAAGAAAGCTAAGTTACCATTAAAGGATTCATTCATTCATTTTGGAACCAGTACCAGAGCTTGTGTTGTCTCGGTTATTCTGGGAAATGAAATGGGTCGTGTCTAATGTCTGTCGGACTGTCGGATAAGCTGTCGTGGGGTGATGGAATGGAATATCGTAAACGGTGGTGACCATTACAGAAAGTAAATTGTGAATGTCTTGAAAGAACAGGAGAGGGGAGGGAGACAGATGGGGGAGAGAAGGGATGGAGATAATGCAGTTCAGTGATTACAGTGTACTGCAGTCTACAGTGCACACACTTACCTACGGTCCAGGCTAGAATTTCAGGCATCATTCACACACATGCTGCTGATTTTCATATTTCCTGAACACACATCCCCTCTCTTCAGATACAGCACACCGAGATAGTGTGGGCGGGATTGAAAGAAGGAGGAGGAGGAGCTGTATTCCTCCCTGCTCGTATGTGAGGAGAGTGGGGGGGGGGTGGCTGGACTCGCTGGGCTGTAAAAGAATGTCATAGACTGACACTCGGCTCAGCTTGCCGTCACCACTCTCAGAATATACAGGCTGGTTCTCCTGTCCTAAGGACAGGAGAAATCAGTCTGTTTTTTCCAGTAACTGAGATGAAGGCTTGGGCCCCCCCCTCCCCCCACAGTGCTCATGGAGTCCTTTCTGCAACTCACTCTTCTCCGTGCCAATGAGGATGCAGGGGAAGGAGCAGATCGGGCGGCTGTGGTTGTGTGAACGCATTATGCAGTGTCAGCGAGCAGAGGGAGGGGGAGGAATGCCCCGCAGAGCTGACTGGGGACGCTCTTCCTCTCAGGAGAGACTGTTACTCCAGGGGCGGCCCGAGAAAAAAAAAAAGCAAAAAAAAATATTTTTTTTTTGGGGGGGGGCACATAGTGGGGCACAGCATAATGTTGGGGGGGGTCAGGGCCCCCTCTGGCCCCCCCCCCCCTAGAGTCGCCTCTGTGTGCGGGGGTGTCATGTGCTCTGGGAAGCCAATGCATTGTGGCACTGCCAACCATAGTCTATTTTTACTAATGTCAATGGAGTCCTTTTCTCCTAGTACCTCTAATCCCACAATGCCTTACTTTGGGAAAAATAAACACATATATACAACATAACTCGTAGGGTTGTCCCGATACTGATACTAGTATCGGTATCGGGACCAATACCAAGCATTTGCCCGAGTACTTGTATTTGGGCAAATGCTCCCGATGCTTCACCCAATACTTTGTACTGTCAGCGGTGATCAGTGCATGGGGAAGTTACAGGCACCGATCACCGCTGTATAGATTTAAAACAAATTTCTCCTCTTCTCTCTCTCCCCACGGCTTTCATCTGCTTTAAAATCAGCGGTGATCGGTGCTTGTAACTCCCCCACACGATCACCGCTGATTGTCCCGTGTCCTCCTCCAGCCCCCTCCGTTTTGCTGCAGTCCATGTCCTCCACCGTGTATTCCCGCCATGTATTGCCGCCATGTATTCCTCAGTGTATTGCTGCCGTGTATCCTGCCGTATATCCGCCGTGTCCCCCTCCGTGTTTCTCTCCCCCTCCGTGCTCCTCCTCCACCCCCTGGAACTGTCAGGATGGAGCGCGGGGTAGGAGCTGAATGAACAGAGTGAGTGATCACTGTCTCTGTCCATTCACAGAACTGAAACATCGTAAACTGTGAATACAATGTTTCAGTTAAGGAATGAAGAGAAGACGCTGTCTTAACTCCATTCATTTTCAGCGCAGCTGATGCTGCTGAGAAAGGGACTGGGGAACATGTGATGTCTGTTAAGACCCCTGATATCTCACCAAAGCCCCCCAACAGGGCTGATAAAAAATATAGAATAAAAAAATAAATAAAATAAAAATTGTAGAGAATAATAAAAAAATAAAAGAAAAAACACACTGACACGGTCCACCCCCCCCCCCCTTAAAAAAAAGAAAGCATAAATCAAAAAAATTGTAAAAAAAAAAATATTTAAAATTAAAAACAAATTGTTAAAGTAAAAAAAAAAACTACTGACACATCTGCCGCTGTCACATGAGATTAAAAAAATGTATCGGTATTCGGTATTGGCGAGTACTTGAAAAAAAGTTATTAGGGACAACCCTAATAACTGGAACTCCCAGGGGGGGATTTGGGTATGTAAGATTACCAAATAGTCCATGACAGTATGACCCCCGCTACACCCTTATTTTACAGTTGCCCTTCCTTGTGTGTCCACCTTACCTCTTCGTATGAAATACTATACCAAGCCAATTATGCTAAATTCTTTACCTACTTGTATTCTTTATTGACCTTTATTGAGATCTTTATTGAGGTGACTATAATATCTTCTGGCTTGGTCGGATCCCACTTTATGATTACAGACATTAGAGTAGCATTCTCCAATTTATATGGAAAGGTCCTTATGAGGATTTCTGTTCTGTCCTGGCCTATTCACCATTGTGTTTCTGATGAAACCCTACCAACAGTTAATTTTGACGCATTTGTTGGGACTACTAGAAGGGCAAACCTTTCTGGACCAGAATCTACCAAATGCTATACACAGTGCTTCATTTCCTAAAGATCCATACGAAGCCCTGCTTAAAAAACAAAAACAAAAACAAAAAAAAAACGTACACCTGCACCAACTCCCAATTTAAGCTTGTTACCTATATTTTGACTAAAGGCCCGTACACACGATCAGATTTTCGTATGGGAATTGTGTGATGGCAGGCTATTGTTGGAAAATCCAACGGTTTGTATGCTCTATCGGACAATTGTTGTCGGATTTTCCGCCAGCAAATGTTGGATAGCATGCTTTAAAAAAAAATCCGACAACAAATGTGTGTTGTGGGATTATCCGATCATGTGTACAGAAGTCCATCGGACAAAACTCCAAAGTACAGTATTGCTCAGAAGCAATGCTTACCATAACGCAACTTTAGCAGAAGTTGCCCAAAGGGTGGCGCTAAAGAGCTTAAAAGCCACTTAGTTTCGTGTTTGGCCGACAATTCTTTGCAGTTTGTATGCAAGACAAGTTCATGGCCCACGCCCTTTGGACAAAAGTCCTATGCTTTGTCCGCGGAAAATTCAATCGTGTCTACGAGAAAATTCAATCGTGTCTACGAGACCCACCCTATCTAACCTATTCCTTTTCCCCCCACCCTATCTAACCTATTCCTATTCCTTTCCCCTAACCTTTCCCCACCCAGTCCCCTACCCTATTTTCACCTTCCTTTGCATATACTTTTCCCTTTTTTGTGTTTTTTGTTTTTTGCAGCATCTCTAATTGTCCTAGATTTGGGAAACTACTTTTGTTCTGTAGTTTACACACTTTCTGCATTACTTGAACACTGTAATTACTTTGTAATGTAACTAAGGATGAGCTCTGGTGTGTTCGCAAATCCCACGTGCAGAGCCCACCAGGAAGTCAACACTGCGCTGCTCTAATCACAGGCAGTGAGACATTGTCCCGTAGCAGGGCCGCAAAGATCGGAAAATGTCTCACTGCTTGTTATTAGCACAGCGCAGTGTCGACTTCCTGGCGGGCTCTGCACGTGGGGATTGGGAACACGTCGGAGCTCATCCTTGTAACTGAAAATGTATCCTTTCTGTGTCCGTTTTGTGGTGTTTTTATCTTTTTTTTTCTTTTCCTTATACTTTTTTTTTCCATCAATAAATTTTTATTGGGTTTAGCAATTTACAACACTTGAGGTAGTTGCATTCAATATACAACTTAAGTAGTATAATCACCTTGTACAGGCAAACATTTAACAGAAAAAAGAATACGTTACTCGGCGACTCAGGCCAGCCTACCCCAATTGGGTACAAACTGTAGGACTGGGAGGTCACCAAGATGATCAGTGGTACACCTATACAGCTAAAGTAAATACAAATAAAGGAGGGGGGGGTGGAGAAAACTGAAATAAAGGCTGCCGTTAGTCATTATCTATACCAAAGATTCAGTATTTTATAATGTTATTCTTCAGACTATAGGAAGATTATTAAAGTAAGGAATCTTTTAAATATTTGGAAGCTTTCGGGTGGGTTAACCACATTATCCATTTTCTACGATAGGGGATTATAGAATCATTCTTATAGGCTAAGAATAGTTCTAATTGAGCTTGGGTGTTTAATCTGGTGATGACCATTGGTAGGTTTGGGGCGTCTGCGGTTTTCCATAGAGAGGCCATTGTAATTTTTGAGGCTATCAAAATATGTAAGACAATAGTCCTGTACATAGTGGGGTATTTGTCTAGATCTATACCTAATAATGCGTTGGTAGGAGTAAGCTTGGTAAGGTTACCCGTAAGATTGGCGATAAAGGATGAGATAGATATTGGGGTGAATATTACCGCGCTTACCATAAACGGGGGGGGGAGGGAAGTGGGTAGGTACAGCTGCTGCACTGAATGCTGTATCGACCAAAACGGATAAAAAAGTGGAGGGGTAGTGCTGCGCTGTAGGGAAGGGAGTTGGGGATGGGATAATGTGGAGAGGAAGTGTAGCAAAAAACTAGATATGTGGAAAAAAGAAGAAAGGAATAACCTAACTATTGATAATACATGGCGATGTCAGAAATTGACAGTGATATAATAACAAAAAGGATTAAATTAAACATGCTACAATGCAGCCTAGGCCGGCTGCCAAACCAATGACAGTGCAAAATGACATATAAAATGTAACTTCCTTATACACAATCCGGTGCACAAAGTGCCAGAAATAACACACAACGGTGTTAATCAAGGTGGATGTCCATACAGCAGGTACAATAGATAAATGCAATATATAAATAAAGTTCAAAAAAATTGCTGGTGTGAAAGCCAAAATGACGTGATGACAAGTTGCAGATACTATCTCCAAATTAAGTAAAGATGTCCCCTTACCTTACTGCTGTAAGGTAACAGCAAAAAACAGAGCCCAGGAGCACTTTTCAAGTTTAGTCCACTTGTGGTGTCATCCAAATAGGTTATAGTGGTGAGGATGGATCCTTCCTGGTGATCACCTCCAAACGATAGTAATAGCTCACGTCCAGGGAAACAAAAAATGCCAATAGTGTAGTACCATTAAAACAGGGGGGGGGGTTTATTAAAACAATACACTGGGTACTCACAATGTTGAAATAAACAACAGGCATAAAAAACACAGGGCGTCCACCAACGTCACCTCTGGTACCTCATACGCGCATTCGTCACTTCACGTGACTTCTTCAGGAGAGGGATGCAGGCGTCTTAGTGTGGATCTGAAATTTTAAAGGTAAGAGAAATTAAATTTTTATGTGTATTAAAAATTCTCCTGAAGAAGTCACGTGAAGTGACGAATGCGCGTATGAGGTACCAGAGGTGACGTTGGCGGACGCCCTGTGTTTTGGTATAGATCCACTCGTTTACAGAAAATCTGATTCTGAAATAATTAATGACTTCTGTGGAAAGATATCATTTAGTCTTTTTCTCTACATGTCTGGATTTTGAGAGAATGTGTTTCCAAGCGAATAAAGTAGTTTTAATGCTTATTAGGTTAGGGATTGTTATCTTAGGGATAATGGCGCTAGCTATTGCGAGAGAAGGGAGGTCAAAATTGTGTGTGACTAGAAGTTCAATGTTTACCCACAATTTGTCCTTTGTTGGGGTAAACCAATGTTTCATCTGATCTAAGATAGAAGCAAAAGCGGCTATTTTACCAACCCAGGATAAGTTGTTTTTTTGAATATGCGATAAGTCACAGGATATTTGGCCTAAAAGTGTGGGGAAATTGGCATCATACATTTTGGTTGGAGGAAATGTGAGTTGGATCCCTAGGTATGTTATCGATTTGTTGTCCCAATTGTATTTATGTGTTGTGCGTAAAGGTGTTTTTATCTTTTATACACTTGTATATAATTTTATTTACTTTTGTATATACGTATAGCTTTTAGTGCCGGTTCACACAGGGGCAACACAACTTACAGCGTGACTTTACAAGGCAACTTGGAGGCAACTTTAGCGTGACTTTCAGCGACTTACAATGCAACTTCAAGTCGCCTCCAGGACAAGCGACTTCGCCTGTGGCCAATCACAGAATTATCAGCTCTGTGGGAGGGAGGGGTTTGCCTGGGTAAACTATATTTTCTTTTCCTGTAAAGTTGCTTCAGTTAAGATGGAGATCCGACTTGGAGGCAACTTCCATTGAAATCTGAGTACAAGTTTTCTAGAAGTCGCCTTGAAGTAGTACAGGAACCTTTTCTGAAGTGGGAGCAACTTCAGTAGTGTGCATTAAGACGGCTCTCATTCACTTCAATGGAATTTCTTATGTCCAGCGACTTGGGGCAACTTGAGGTCTGACAAGTCGGATGTGAACCGGCACTTACACTGAATGTTTGTTTTTGCAAACCCATCATCCCCTTATTTATTTTAGTAAATCTAAAATACGCCTTAGCAAGTAAAATAGCATATATATATATATATATATATATATATATATATATATATATATATATATATATATATATATATATATATAGCATGTTAAATCATAATTAAAAGCAGTTCTAGATCGTAATTGTTTTTTGTGATAAAATGACAAATAAAAATGTAATGGTAATATGTCAACACTAAATTGGATTTTATCAGAATTATTATTAATATTAAATGGGCTGCATAAAAAGTTCCTCAGATTAAACTGAATATACTTTTTTTGCCTACTGTATGTCTGGAAACATCTCCATATTAATGTTTAAAAAAAAATCTGTGCTTGTTTCTGCAGCCTGACAGAGCTTTAATTACATATGAAAGTTGTATCCACATGGCTCGTATTACCCCCTGATTGGTTGTCATTTCGAACCCACTAAGATTTGCACCTGTCTGTGTATATTTAGATGCTCGGGCCCTGCCAGAGAGGGATGCAGGCGTCTTAGTGTGGATCTGAAATGTTAAAGGTAAGAGAAATTGAATTTTTATGTGTATTTTAGACACTTTTTAAACTTGCCTGGAAATCTTTATTGTATCAGTCAACTCCTGATAAAGTTGTGTCTAAGAACTGTGATCTATATATAGTATGTAGCTTGCTGAAGCAATCAAATCTTCAGATAATTGACGTCCCTTTTCAAACCGGCAAGGTGATGAATATCATAAATAATTGATTCTTTCCTGGTTTTCATTTTTCATTAATGGTATTAGTATATTTGGCTAACCTCTGAAACGTGCATGATGTGATATTATACACTGAGGCCCAGATTCACGTAGATCGGCGCATTATCGGTCCGGCGTAGCGCACCACTTTTCCGTTAGACTTGCGCAATCTAGCCGCGTAATCCCGCGATTCACGTAGCTTTTACGCAAGAGATTGCGCAAGCGTAAGGTTTTTTCCGGAGGCGTAAGGAGGAGTAATACAAATTGGGAGGGACGTGGGCGTGTTACATTGAAATGAGCCGTGACCCCATGCAAATGAAGGGCCGGCCGACTCGCGCATGCGCGCGTGAAGGAAACCATGTCAGCTCCGTTGTGCGCATGCTCACAACTCGGGAGCGGCGCAATCAGTGAAATAGGAAATGGACTAGGGCAATGTTGTGAACTACGCAGACAGCATAAATAGACACACACAAACGCCCTTCCATTGCAAAAGTACATCCCTTTGTGTCCCTTCCCATTGAATCAAGTGCTTTTGCTCTGTTGTTCGTTAGAGTGTGTTTTGTAGTTGTCAGATTAGTGTTCTGTGTGATCTAGTGCTTGTTGGTAGTTTTGTGAAAGTGTATTTTGATAAGTGTTTGAGAGACTGTTTGTTTGATTGATATATTTCTGAGCGTTTGTTTTCTGGCTTTATTTTTTCATCTGATTTTTTTGTGTCTGTTTCTTGCTGAGTGCTAGTGTGATTTTTGGCTGTTCTTTTTCTCTTTGTGTGCTAGGGACCACAGTGGTGTACATGCATGCATTCTCATTGTGCCATGATTAATGTGCAAAGATACCTAATGTGAGCTGGCATGAGATGGGGTCATGAGATGGGGTCCCAGTGCATATGCAGAGTCACCTTGAAGGGAAAAGACAGGAGGATGTTAGTCATGCATGTGCCACTTGTGAGGTGTGCATCACGGGAGGGGATAGTCATGCCTGCCACCCATGTCACTCACCAACCAGCCAGCTGTCCCCATACATGTTCTGTTCGAAATCTGTGGGGATGGGGCTCTGATTGTATATGTAGCTGTCATGGGTGTCATGGGTGGTGCCATGTGTTGGGCTGCTGATGTCCTCCTGCAAGGTTGTGGTAATTCCAGGATGGCATGAGGGGTGAATCTGAAGATGCGAGACACCTCAGAATCTCTCATGCCAAAGATGTCTATGCGTGTGTGATATATCAAGTGAAGAGTGAGGGGCTTCTATCAGATAAGAATATTGTATTAGATTAGATTAAATTGTAAATTTTATATAAGCAAAAAAAAAAAAAACATCTCCGTGCCCTCCTTAGTGCCATCCTCCGTGCCCTCATCCTTCTTTGTTCATCTAAAGTCAGTAGTATAGCTATGCGCGACGATGCCCCTGGCATGTTGGCATACAGATTGTTGGGCAACACGTGTGACTGCTGAACTCCTCACTAACAGTGTTGCTTTATCTAACAATTAGACTTTTTTTCAAAATTTAGACCAGCTTTTAGGTCCTCTAACTTTAGACAGAACATTTTGCAGTTGCGCACATCGCGTAGCCTGCGCAGCAACTGCGTTTTTTTGTGAATCCCCGTAACTCCCTCATTAGCATATTTGACTAGCAAATCAATGGTGTGTCTAGCGCAGTTTTGCGCGAAGGGAAGCGAATGTCTAATTCAATTACGCCGGACCAAAAAACGTAGATTTCTGGCGTATATTGTTTTGTGAATCGCGTCCAACTATACGCACGCGCACATTTAGACTTACGCACGCGCAACAGCAGTTGCGCAGGCGTAATCGCTCTGTGAATCTGGGCCTGACTGTTTACTTTCAACCATAGCCTAGGTCTTAACACTTCTGGACTAGTTTTTCCATTTTCACACATATATTTTATTTATTAATTTTCCATTTTCCAAACAAAAAAATAAAAAACATACATATACAAACACATTTCACCTTTTACAATAACATCTGCTCTTTCTTGAGCCTCCTAACAATTCCACTAACATTCATTTCATCTAACACAATTCCCTTCTTTGCATTAATTTCCTTCCCTTCCTTTAATGGTGTTTAACCACTTAAGACCCGGACCAATACGCTGGTAAATGACCCAAGGTGTTTTTGCGATTCGGCACTGCGTCGCTTTAACAGACAATTGCGCGGTCGTGCGACGTGGCTCCCAAACAAAATTTGCGTCCTTTTCTTCCCACAAATAGAGCTTTCTTTTGGTGGTATTTGATCACCTCTGCGATTTTTATTTTTTGCGCTATATACAAAAATAGAGCGACATTTTTGAAAAAAAAAACACTATTTTTTACCTTTTGTTAAAAAAAAATCAAATAAACTAAATTTTAGTCAAACATTTAGGCCAAAATTGATTTAGCCACATGTCTTTAGTAAAAAAAAAAAATCGCGATAAAAAAAATAGCTACCTAGCGGGAACAGCGACACTGAGGCGCCGTACACACGGCAGAGAACCTCGACGGGCAGAACACATCGTTCCGCCCGTCGAGGTTCTCTCCCGGCCGTCGAATTCGGCGACCCGCCCGTCGGGAATGGCAACCAGCCATTCTTCCAGGCGGGCCGTCGAGGAAATAGAGAGCGTGCTCTCTATTTCGGCTCGACGGGCTTCCCGACGGGAAGCTCGCTGAGACCGTACACACGGCTGAGGTCCTCGCTGGAATGTGCATTCCAGCGAGGTTCTCGCTGATTTTCAGCGAGAACCTCGGCCGTGTGTACGGCGCCTAATACAGCGATCAGAAAAATGATCGCTTAGTGACGCTGGCAATAGGGAGTGAAAGGGTTAACTAGGGCAGTGATCAGGGGGTTAAAACTTTATTAGGGGGGGTGGAGGGGCTATCCTGAACCTAACACTAACTGATTTTACACTGCCTGTCACACTGACACTAAATGCAGTGATTAGATCACTGCATTCAGTGACACTGTGACAGGGGGGGTTAGGGGTTAGATCGCAAGGGGTTAAGTATGCCTATGTGAGTGTGTGTCAGTGTAATGTTGGTGCACACTTACTGTGAGGTGTTTCTCCCATCGCAGCGGTTGGAAATACCGCTGCGATGGGAGATTACATCACTTCCCCCTTCCTGTGTTTACACAG
This sequence comes from Rana kukunoris, assembly GCA_029574335.1. Lineage (NCBI taxonomy): Eukaryota > Metazoa > Chordata > Amphibia > Anura > Ranidae > Rana > Rana kukunoris. Next base: position 383,328,608 of record CM056049.1, on the reverse strand, counting down.
GAGGAGGAAGTGACACAAAGGGGGAGCGCGCGCATTGGCTGGGAGCGATCGCGGGGGGGCGGGTAAACGCCAACATCCGCCCGCTCGTCCGATGGGACCCCCGAACCGCACTTAGGCGGGGACATAAATTGTGCCTGTACGAGCCATTCTTTAACCACTTTAGCCCCGGACCATATTGCTGTCCAAAGACCAGAGCACTTTTTGTGATTCGGCACTGCGTCGCTTTAACTGACAATTGCGCGGTCGTGCAACGTGGCTCCCAAACAAAATTGGGGTCCTTTTTTTCCCACAAATAGAGCTTTCTTTTGGTGGTATTTGATCATCTCTGCGGTTTTTATTTTTTGCGCTATAAACAAAAATAGAGCGACTATTTTGAAAAAAATGCAATATTTTTTACATTTTGCTATTATAAATATCACCAAAAAAGATATAAAAAAAAAATTTTTTTCCCCAGTTTAGGCCGATAAGTATTCTTCTACATCTTTTTCTTAAAAAAAAATCGCAATTAGCGTTTATTGATTGGTTTGCGCAAAATGTATAGCGTTTACAAAAAAGGGGGTAGTTTTATGGCATTTTTATTAATATTTTTTACTAGTAATGGCGGCGATCAGCGTTTTTTTTCAGTACTGCGATATTATGGCGGACACATCGGACACTTTTGACACATTTTTGGGACCATTGGCATTTTTATAGCGATCAATGCTATAAAAATGCATTGGATCACTATAAAAATGCCATTGGCAGTGAAGGGGTTAACACTAGGGGGCGGGGAAGGGGTTAAGTGTGTTCCTATTTGTGTTCTAACTGTATGGGGGGGGTGGACTCACTAGGGGGAATCACTGATCTTCCGTTCATACATTGTATGAACAGAAGATCAGCGTTTCCCCCGCTGACAGGAACGAGCGCTGTGTGTTTACACTCACAGCTCTCGTTCCCCGCTCTGTAACGAACGAGCACGCGTGCCCGGCGGCGATCGCGCCCACCGGGCACGCGCGCGGGACTCGGGGGCGAGCGGGGGGAGCGTGCGCGGGCCGCCGCCGGCGGCGCGCAGTGCCCCTAGCGGCTGCGAAAGTCCCGACGTAGAGCTACGGGCTCTCGCCCAGGAGAGCCGACCTGCCGCCGTAGAACCACGGCGGCTGGTCGGCTAGTGGTTAACCTCCCCTTCTACCCTATTTATCCTGAAGCTGTCATAGGGTTTTCTATCCAACTTGCCCATACTCTCTCGTATTTCTCTCCATGTCCTCTATTGCAGTACATCTTCCTATATGGTGGCAAATTATCATTTACAAGGTTTTTCCAGTGTGCTACTGAAGGGGCTTCTACCTTTTTCCAATTTAGAACTATAATTTTCTTAGCGTAAAACAATAATAGGCCCACCTGTATTCTCCTTCCTGTCGGAACAATCTTCTTCCCTACCAATCCCAATAGGCAGATCTCTGCCTTCTGTTCCAAGGTTATTAATGTTACTGTGGCGATTATTCTCAGGACTTCCCTCCAGAAAACCACTATCTTTGGGCATAACCAAAATATGTGCATAAAATTTCCGGGAATATCTGCACATCTCCAGCAGTTCTGAGGGTTTGATGGAGAGATCTTATATAGCTTGTATGGTGTATAATAACTCCTATAAATTATTTTAAATTGTATTAATTTGTCTCAAAGTGATACCAATATCTGAAATGGAGACCTCCATACTTCCTCCCAGTTCTCCTCCACCAAATTTGGAACATCCCTTCTCCAATGTTCACTTAATTTACTTGTATCTAATAATGTATCTCTTAGTAGATACTTATACAAAGTTGAAGTTGACCATTTTCCACTTTTTACCAATTGTTCCAGGCCTACTTCCATTATTTGCAGGGTTCCGCGAGGAAACTGGGCAAGTGATGCATGAATAAGTTGCCTGTATCTGAGAAAATAACTCTCCGGGATGTTCCAGAGCTCCCTCATTTCTTCCCCCTGTAGTACTTGAGGTAACTTTTTTACCCCATATTTAGTCCAAGCACCTGGGTCCTGAATAGAGTCCAGGTGCGGTAGTTCAGGATTTCACCATAATGGGGTATTTGGGGATAGATTGGTTTTCGAGTGTCCATTTACCTTAGCCGCTTTACATATTTTAACTGTTGTTCTCATTGAAGGGGTTAATTCTCGCCTCGATTTTTATCCCCTATATAATAGTCCCTGCAGTGCTTCTACTGATTGGACCACCGCTGCTTCTAACATAGTAGCAGAATCGAACCCGTCAGGATTCAACCATCTCCCCACCGTCACCAGCTGTGTAGCTAAATAATACTTGTGAAAATCTGAAAAATCCAACCCCCCCTGTTCTGCCGGTCTCATAAGTGTACTCAATTTAATTCTAACTGATTTATTTGCCCATATGAATGTAGAAAGCATTCCATGTAGTTGTACAAAAAAGCTTTTAGGTAACCATTGTGGGGAGTTCCTAAATATATACAGGAACTTAGGAAGAATCTTCATCTTTACCACATTTATACGTCCTAACAAGGATAGTGGTAACGTTATCCATATCTTTAGTTTCTTCACAAGTTCTTGTATCTCTGGGTCTAAATTCAGTGCCCGGAAATCCTCAACTTGTCTGGATATTATTATGCCAAGGTATTTAAATTTCTTTACCCATTTCAATGGTATATTTGGGGCAACAGTGTCCTGTGCTCCCTGATCAATAGGGAATAATAGGGACTTCCCCCAATTTACTTTAAGCCCTGTGAAGGATGAGAAGGTATTCAGTAATTCTAAATCTCTCTCCAAAGATGGACCCGCATCTCTCAAAAACAATAGCATATCATCAGCATATAGAGCTACCCTCTCTTCCAACCCCCCCCCCCCCCCACACACACACACACACAAAGTCCCTGAATATTTAACAATGTTCTAATAGCCTCTGCCATTGGCTCTATCGCTATCGAAGAGTGCTGGAGAGAGGGGGCAACCCTGTCTCATACCTCTGTATAACTGAAAAAACAATGACAACTTTCCTCCCAATTTCACGGCTGACATGGGTCTCCCATATATTATTTTAATCCACTTAATAAGTTCTAATGAAAATCCCATTTTATTAAGTATTTCCCATAGAAAAGGCCATTCGATTGTATCAAAGGCCTTCTCTATATCTAGAGAGGCCACCGTCCTTGACCCTTCCTGTGTATGGGTTGTATTCTTAAAGTTAATATCTTTGTTAATATTTTAAGATCTATATTTAATAACGCTAAATGCTAATTTAGGAGCTATTAAGGCTCCATATTTTTTATAAACTTCCCCGGCATTCCATCTAGGCCTGGTGCTTTATCCCCCGGCAGTGTACGTATAACCTCCATAATCTCCTCGGTAGAAATAGGGCATACCAATGCCCTCCTCTCCTCATCCGACAGCCACCCAAGAGCTACCTGGTCTAAAAGACCTGTCATAGCCTCTGGACAGAAGTCGGAGGTGAGAGAGGAGGTATATATTTAAATGTGTGTAATTTATTATTACTATCTGAAAGCAGAATATAAAGAAAGGTAGTCTTAGTTTTGTATTTGCAAAGTGTACCAAATAAAAAGAAACCTCACCTTTTTTAGTACGGCTGTTCCTTAACCACTTTAGACCCAGAACAAAATGCCCCTTTTTGCGATTCGGCACTGCGTCATTTTAACTGACAATTGCGCGGTCGTGCGACGTGGCTCCCAATCAAAATTGGCGTCCTTTTTTCCCCACAAATAGAGCTTTCTTTTGGTGGTATTTGATCACCTCTGCGGTTTTTATTTGTTGCGCTATAAACAAAAATAGAGCAACAATTTTTAAAAAAATTCAATATTTTTTACTTTTTGCTATAATAAATATCCCCCAAAAATATATAAAAAAACATTTTTTTTCCTCAGTTTAGGCCGATACGTATTCTTCTACATATTTTTGGTAAAAAAAATCGCAATAAGCGTTTATCGGTTGGTTTTCGCAAAATTTATAGCGTTTACAAAATAAGGGATAGTTTTATTGCATTTTTATTAATTCTTTTTTTTTTACTACTATTAGCGGCGATCAGCGATTTTTTTTCATGACTGCGACATTATGGCGGACACTTCGGACAATTTTGACACATTTTTGGAACAATTGTCATTTTCACAGCAAAAAATGCATTTAAATTGCATTGTTTACTGTGGAAATGACAGTTGTAGTTGGGAGTTAACCACAGGGGGCGCTGTGAATTTGAGTGTTCCCTGTCTGTGTGTTTACAACTGTAGGGGGGTGTGGCTGTAGGTGTGACGTCATCGATCACGTCCCCCTATAACAGGGATGTCGCGATCGATGCTGCGGCCACAGAGAAGCACGGGGAAGCCGTGTTTACACACGGCTCTCCCCGTTCTTCAGCTCCAGGGACAGATCGCCGCACTGCAGCGACGATCGGGTCCGCGAGTCCCGCGGTCCCGGTCCTGGAGCTTCGGACCGGGTCACGGGAGCGCGCCGCGGGCGCGCGCCCGTGGCCCACGGCTGGGTACTAAAACCAACGTATATATACGTTGATGTGCCCAGCCGTGCCATTCTGCCGACGTAAATGTGCAGTATGCGGTCCTTAAGTGGTTAAACAATGTTGTTCCTTCTATGGTTTCTGTTCTAGCAATTTCTATTCTTGTTGGGAGCTTTGGTTCACCTACATTGTATGTCCTTGATCATTAGCACCTGGTTATATTTGTTTAATCAAGCCTAGGGCTAAATACTTACAAATATGATTGTCAGCTTTTGTAATGGGGAAGAAGTTGGGCTCAGTTCTGCTGGGGGGAGGGGGGGCAGTCCCTGTTTCCAGGAGGAGGAAGACTGTCATTGGCCACTGCTAAAGCCAATGACAGTCCTGCTAGTCCTGCCCACCATCTGGAGAAAAATTACTCACTTGGTTGCCACTACAAATCTCCGAAAATAAGGATTTCACTGTGATTGAGAAAAACACAATCAGGCGATAGTTTGTGGGATTGCTGTTAAGCTTCTGGGAACTTTGTTGAAATTATTCCTGAACATTTACGTCACTTACAAATGAACCCCTTTAAGCCACAGTCAGCATTCAGCGCAATGAATATCACACCCAACTTTTGCGGCGGCGCTTTGTGCCACACTTTTCCTCAGCTGCAGGGGCTCAACCTATGACCCTGCACACAGGGTACAAAATAAAGTTCAAAACTCACCCTCACCGCTTTCTTCTCTCAATCTAAATTTACCCAGGGACAGTCAGACTTGCAGAATGCCTTAAACCATCTCTTTCTCCAAAAAGTAGTTGTGCCATAACCTCACCAGAACAGGTTCTTCAGATTATTTTCAAACCTGTTCACAGTACATTTGCCCTATCCTGGGACTAATGTTCCTCAAAGGGTAACTCCACTTTCGTGCGGGAACAAAAATGGCAAATAAAGAAAATATAATATATAGCGCAGCCCTTAAAATTTCCACTCACCTACTAGCATTTGGCGAGTGGATTTAAGCTGGGGGCGAGTGAGGACAGGGCTGCATAACCAATCTCCCTCCAATCTGTGCCTACACTTAGAGTCCCGATGAGATTGGCGGCCGAAGAGGAAAGGTGCATGCTCAGGAAAAGTAGTCTGGTGAGCCACGCACAGGCAGAGCAGTACACAGGTGCTCTTCTTACAATTCTCATTAAGCCATGGGACCTAACAGTATGACTTCTCTGAGCCTGCCCCCCCCTCTCCCCGACCAATGTAGCTGGAGAGCAGAAAGTAATGAGTGAGGTGGAGGATTGCAAAAATTACCAGTCCGGTGCAGCGCTCACTGACATGAGTGGCAGCCTTCCAGTTTGTGCAGTTTTCTTCTCCTTGTGCTCTATGTAAGTGTCCAACAGTTCAGCCTGAGCACTGTGAACAGACTGGTCTCAATGTGTGCTGTGTCAGTGTGCGCTGTGCTATGGTGTCAATGGCTGTGCAGTTGTGTGGATCTCAGCGCTGGATTGTACTCCCTCCCGCTGTGCTGCAGCTCCTCTCCTCACTGCCAGCCTGAATAAAAGGGAGAAGTGGGGACATGCAAGCGTGAAGCCGCACACACAGGCTCCTGATGATGAGATGAATAGGAGAGGGAGAGGGAGAGAGAGAGAGAGAGAGGATGAATGCGAGTTGCAGAGGAGACAGCAAGAGAATGGGGAAGAGACCCAGTTCTAGTGCCCTGTCCCTCTGGTCTGCCCCCAGTGCCCTGCCCCAATTTGTTAAAGTTGTTGTTGGTAATATTTAATTTTGTAACTTGATTCTGCATAAAACATTTAACAGTGTCATTCCATGAGATGATCTACAAGGGCGTGTTTACGGGTGCAATTGGGTGCAGGGCAGTGTATGAATTAGGTGGGGCAACTGGTGGCGAGTAACTCTTGAGGCCTGGCTAGTAGCTCAGGACTTGAAATTTTGAGCCCTGATATAGCGCATACAATTGCGACACAAGTCATATTGTATTTGAATGTTATTAAAAATTATCTTACCTTTTCAATCTGCAGCCACTGTAATTTTCTGTAAATGCAATGCAACATGGCTACTTGGAGTTGTTCTGTACACAGAATATGTACTGACCACCCCCCAGAAACATAATTTCCTGCTGGTGTGATTGGCTCACCAATTTTTCCAGAAGTCTGCCTGTGATGAGCCCCTGTCCTCTACAGGACTATGTCTGATGTAAATGCTTCCTCTGTCCAGAACCAGCACTATCCAAGACCCTTTAGCCCACCCAGTCACCAGCTGTACTTCAGTGTAGGGTGAAAAACATCAAACTTCCCACCCCCCACCCTTTGATTCAGGGCGGGGTAAACTGTCCAATAGCAATAGACACACAGGTCAGGTGTATTCAAACTTCTCATCAGTAAACAGTCTTATCAGCAGGGAGAGCTGTTGGCGGAATCTTCCTGCCCGCCCATTTATTGAGATGCACATCCCATAATATACGTTTCTTCCAAGGCAAACAGACACAATAAAACAATGGAATACAACAACTCCCCAAACAATCCCAGCAAAGAGTCTACAACAGCATGAGACAACACACAATATATGCAAAATTCCAGTGTGGCTGTACAGTGAGTCTGACTAGCACAGATCATAGTGAGGTTCTCAGTCACCCTGTGCCCCTAATGGACACAGGGGGATTTACACATAAGAGGGTCCGGGGAAGCTGGACACAGAGTTTCCAAAGCTCTCCACACCCTCCAAACCCCCCCCCCCCCGAAAGGGACTCCCGCCACACTGTCTAAGATGCAAGTCAGATTTTAGGCATCCCCTGCAACAAAAATGTATTTTTTGGTGAGATACTCCTGTAGAGACACATCTGAAGGGATACAGACTCATTAGTGCCCTGCAGGTGCACACCCAATAGATAATTATGAAACCACTCCCATTAGACCCACTTGGCACAGAGACACTGAGAAACACAGAGGGATTTTTTAGAATAACAAAAGGTAGAAATCTGCAACAAAGGTTGTTATAATCCTTGCAATGTACATAGATCACCCAAGGGGGATTTTTTTTTCCGCAATAAAAGTGTAATTGCGCTTTAACAAATTGTAACATTCTTCAATTAATCATCAAGGTCATTGTTCTTGCTGGCCTCGCTGTCCCTTGTCAGAAACCTTTTTCCAAGCTATATCTCGGATCAAGTGCCCTTTGCAGCACCTTGTTCTCTTTTGGCACCTCATTTCAGCTCTCATTGCTCACCAAAATCACCCTTTTGGACCCACCATGGAACCCCCTTTAAAAGATCTCTCCAGCAAAGTGGCCTTCTTGGTTTCCATCTTATTTGTCAGACATGTCTCTAAACTGGCATCTCTCTCTTGCAAGGGGCTATTCATTATTTTTCACAAAGAAAAAGTAGGCTTATGTCAAAGATCATCTTTTCTTCCTAAGGTTGTATCAGTCTTCAACCTTAATGAAGACCTAGGTTTATGTCTCTAACATAAACCCAGCACACACACCAGTACCATTAGTGTGCCTGTTTCCTGCAAAATCTGTTCCCAGACTGCCATATTAAACGGTGGCACACCTTGCCCTACCACAATAGGTACCTACTCAGACTTCTGGTCAGATCACTGCAGTGATCCAAGCATATATGTGTTTTCCCGGCAGCCTTCTGGGACACGTCACAGGTCCCAGGAAGCTGCAGGACCATTCACAAAGCACAGCGCAGCACTCGCTATGTGCAGCCTCAAGCAGTCACAGTGGCTTCCCAAATTAACGCCAGTGCCTGGACCTGAAGACAACCAAAGAGTCGGCTCAGGTGAGAGCAGTGCTGGATCCCAGGACAGCATTAGTTTTAGGGTGAATAACCTCTTTTAATGACCCTTGTATACCATTCATTATTCATTATTTTTCACAAAGAAAAAGTAGGCTTATGTCAAAGATTATCTTTTCTTCCTAAGGTTGTATCAGTCTTCAACCTTAATGAAGACCTAGGTTTATGTCTCTAACATAAACCCAGCACACACACCAGTACAATTAGTGTGCCTGTTTCATTCAAAATCTGTTCCCAGACTGTCATATTAAACGGTGGCACACCTTGCCCTACCACAATAGGTACCTACTCAGACTTCTGGTCAGATCACCGCAGCGATCCAAGCATATATGTGTTTTCCCGGCAGCCTTCTGGAAAACGTCGCAGGTCCCAGGAAGCTGCAGGACCATTCACAAAGCACAGCGCAGCACTCGCTATGTGCAGCCTCAAGCAGTCACAGTGGCTTCCCAAATTAACGCCAGTGCCTGGACCTGAAGACAACCAAAGAGTCGGCTCAGGTGAGAGCAGTGCTGGATCCCAGGACAGCATTAGTTTTAGGGTGAATAACCTCTTTTAATGACCCTTGTATAGCATTCATTATTCATTATTTTTCACAAAGAAAAAGTAGGCTTATGTCAAAGATTATCTTTTCGTCCTAAGGTTGTATCAGTCTTCAACCTTAATGAAGACCTAGGTTTATGTCTCTAACATAAACCCAGCACACACACCAGTACCATTAGTGTGCCTGTTTCCTTCAAAATCTGTTCCCAGACTGTCATATTAAACGGTGGCACACCTTGCCTTACCACAATAGGTACCTACTCAGACTTCTGGTCAGATCACCGCAGCGATCCAAGCATATATGTGTTTTCCCGGCAGCCTTCTGGGACACGTCGCAGGTCCCAGGAAGCTGCAGGACCATTCACAAAGCACAGCGCAGCAATCGCTATGTGCAGCCTCAAGCAGTCACAGTGGCTTCCCAAATTAACGCCAGTGCCTGGACCTGAAGACAACCAAAGAGTCGGCTCAGGTGAGAGCAGTGCTGGATCCCAGGACAGCATTAGTTTTAGGGTGAATAACCTCTTTTAATGACCCTTGTATAGCATATTCTGTGTTTCCTATAGGAATTTCATACCTGAACACAAAATGCTCTAATGATGTAGCGCTCTGATGGCAGAATATTGTAACTGTGTTTTCCCATGTGATTCTGGTGTTAAAATATCTTGTTCGAATCCAGAGAATATTATATTGAGTCTATATTTTTCTTGGCAGAAATGATTAGTGTTTGTAACAAGATTGATACCAGATGGAACAGAATGTTACTTCAATTACTTGGCTTTCTCTGTGATTCTGTGAGCTGTGATTCCTGTACAATTAAAAAGCACATGTCTTGTGTTAGTATTATTGTATCTGTCTAGCTTTTATATATAGTATTTAGGCATTGTATTTTAAAATTGCCCTCTACAATTTAATACCTTGCATAAAATCCTCTCGTTTAGAGAAATATTTAAAAAAGCAACACAGTAAATGTTATGTGCCAGGAGAACAGATATTTATGTTGAATCTGTTTTATTGAGTTACAACAGATATTTATAAAGTCGCACTCCTGTTTCCAAAATCAGGCAAATTATGTTTCCCTTTTTTGTTCTCGCAAAAGATTAATGTAATTTATGAAATAACAAACAATTTTGTAATATTAAATCCTCCATTTACAAAATTAAATACAGCAGCATACTTCTTCATTAAGAGCCGGCTTACACCAGAACACGGGGGCAGAAAACCCACACGTTCAAAACTAACTGCACTTGTGCTCTGTACCAGATGTCAGTGTTAACTTAATGACACCCAAAGCACTGGTCGCAAACACAGTGTGTTTGCCTGCACTGGAGTGCATGGTACAGTAGTACCATGCAATCCAGTTGCTGTACATTTTTTTTTTTTTCAATTCGTGCGGAAAAGGCTTTTGACTGACTGTCTTAGTTGGCCTTTCCTGTTCGCCACATTGCGCCACATGGGATTTCGGGGGCCTTTTCTGCAGGCCATTCGGCATCTTTACACCGACTCTACGTCCCAAGTGAAAACCCCTTTTGCCCTATCCTCCTATTTCCCAGTCACTAATGGTACCCGCCAGGGATGCCCGCTCTCACCCCTATTGTTTGCACACTTGTTTGTGTCGAACCCTTGGCCGCATCCATTCGCAGATACCTAGAAAAATGTAAGCTATCACTGTTTGCAGATGACATTACACTCGCATAGGATTTTCCTACCAAACCTGCATGCCGAGCTTGACACCTATAGGTCACACTCGCGCTATAAATTAATGCAGCTAAATCGGAGGCCTTTCTTGATTAACATCCCTGCAGATGAGGTTTAACAACTGCAAACCTGTTTCTACTATAATTGGAAGACCTCTGCCATAAAATACTTGGGGATTTATATCACCCTGACTTTCACCACTTTATACCAAGCAAGTTTTCCCCCTTTATTTTGCCTCATAAGGGAACTAATACAAAAATGGAAGACAAGCCATATCTCCCTCCTGGGACACGTGGCCTCCTATTAAGATGATCATCCTTCATAAACTTTTGTACCTATTTCAAACACTGCCCATCCCCATTCCTTATGCGCCCCTGAGAAAACTCCAAGCAGATTTGATATGTTTTGTTTGGAACTACAAGAGGCATAGGACACCCCGCTCAGTATTAATGGCGTCACACTCCGATGGGGGACTAGCGCTCCCTTTCCTTACACAATATTACAAAACGACGCAAAAACGCACTTTAACCTCCTGGTTCCTCAATGCTCAATAAATGGACAAAGATTGAAAAAAATTTGGCTGACTTCTGTACACCCGTATAGTTTGCTCTGGAACGCGAATTTGGAGGAGGACCCTGGTAGGCTTTTGGGCTCTATGTCTCAACTCGGATTGCTCTGGCGCAGACTGTCTTGCGAACACCAGCTTAAATCTGAAAAATCGCTGTTGATGGGAAGCTAATGGGGAAAAAATTACAGCTATATTACAGGATAGGCTTGAAATGCGTGATGGGGTCTGGGAGCTGTGGCATATATGGGATGACCCAACTTGATCTGGTGGATGAGCCACTTTGTTACTTCTCTTTTACTTTTACTTTTCTTTAATTCTCTCTCCCTCCTTTCTATTTCTTTTTTTTTTCTCACTCTCTACACTACCTGTCATACTCCATAAGTTTTAACCTAAACTATGGCAGACTCCATCTATGATTTTAACAGTTTATGGTATGACCTAGCAGTTATATTGTGCCATTTAAAACTATACTGTTTGTACTTGCTATACTCATGCCTCAGTCCTAATTGGAGTTTATTGTATTCTGTTTTTGTTCTTTTCTCTGCTGAGATAACTAATAAAATTGTTACTTGAAAAAAAAAATACCCTGGTGATCAATTTGTGGTAATATCTATTGTCCCTGAATTCCAGGGCCTCCAATAATGCCATAGGAAATTACCGTACTACTTATTAAGTGGATTCATTGATATCTGTTATATTAACCACTTGACTACTGGGCACTTAAACCCACTTAATAACCAGACCAATTTTCAGCTTTCGGTGCTCTCACATTTTGAATGACAATAACTCAGTCATACAACACTATAACCAAATGACATTTTTGTCCTTTTTTTCCCACAAATAGAGCTTTCTTTTGGTGGTATTTTATCACCTCTGCGGTTTTTATTTTTTTCACTATAAATGAAAAAAGAACGAAAATTTTGTAAAAAAATGAATTTTTCTTCATTTCTATTATAACATTTTGCAAAAAAGTAATTTTTCTTCATAAAACTTGGCCTAAAATGTAAACTGCTACATATCTTTGGTAACAAAACAAAAAAAATTTAGATATTATTTAGTCTGGGTGAAAGTTATAGGGCCAGATTCACGAACACTTGCGCTGGAGTATTTGGATATGCGCCGCGTAACTGTGCTGATGCGCCAACGTTTCTATGTGCCCGTACCCACCAAACTAGATGCGCCCAATAACGGCTCATTTGCGACCGGCGGAACGTTCCGACGCCAGAGTATCGTCAGCGTTTATTTTCGCTGGGCGCATCAGTCGCGCCCATTGATTTCCCCTGCAAATATGCAAATGAGGGATTTTTCACAATTCACGAACGGATTAGCACCATACGCTGGCTACATGCGCCGCGCGTATCTGATCTGTCCGGCGCAAAGTTATTTCTACAAAAGGCTGCTTTATCTTTACTCCAGACGGTCACAGGTCAGCAGGAGAGCAGCTACAGCAGCGTTACCGACGATAGGAGCTAGCTGAGCACCCCCACTTGCAAGGACAACACCTCTGTGTGCCAACATGCCAGGGGCACTCGTGGTCCTAGAACTACTGATGGGTCCCCTGGAACCAAGAAGGCGGGCACGTGAGAGGATATACCGCACACGTATGAACCTCTTTGGCATGGGGGATGAGGAGGTGTATCGCCTATTCAGATTCAGCCCAGATGCAATACTTGAACTAACCACAACCCTGCAGGATGACATCACCAGCCCAACACACCGAATCACAAGCAGTGCAGCCACTGGTGAAGGTCCTGGCAACACTCCATTTCCTTGCAAGTGGTCATTCCAGCGTACAAGTGGAGTGGGTGGCTGGGATGTCACAGTCCTCCCAGGTGGCACCAGGTTGTCCTGCAATCCTCGACGCATGTCCAACCAGTTCATCAGACCCACCACTGAGGAGCTACGGCAGAAGGCAATGACAGATTTCTACAACATTGCCAGATTCCCACGCACTGTGGGGGCCATTGATTGCACACGTGGCCCTACAGCCCCCAGTGCCACAGAGCACATATACCGCAATCGGAAGCATTGGCATTCCATCAACGTACAGGTGATAGCCGATGCCCAACGCCTCATATGGCACGTCCGTGCCAAACACCCCGGGTCCAGCCATGACAGTTTCATATACCGTCAGAGCCCCATCCCAGCAGAATTTAACCAGAACATGTATGGGGACAGCTGGCTGGTTGGTGAGTGACAAGGGAGTCAGGCATGACTATCCCCTCCCGTGATGCACAACAGAAATCGCACATGCATGACTAACATTCTCCTGTCTTTTACCTTACAGGTGACTCTGCATATGCATTGGGACCCCATCTAATGACTCCTTTCCGGAACCCCCAAACCAGAGGAGAGAGAAAATACAATGAAGCACACATCAAAACCCGTGCAGTGGTTGAGCAAACATTTGGGCTCCTGAAGTCCCGTTTCCGATGCTTGGATAAGTCTGGGGGGGCCCTATTGTATTCCCCTACCTTTGTGTGTCAGATCATCGGTGCATGTTGCATACTACATAACTTTGCTATGAAAAAAGGCCTGCATATTGACATACGTGATGACCTGACCCCCGACCCACACAGTCCCCACCTGCCAGAGGACACCCAGTCTGCTGATGGAAGAGCAGTCAGGAGGGTCCTCGCTGTAGGCATCTTTGGACACTAAACCAAAACATTAATCACACAGACAGTGCACGCGTGTACACCACTGGATCACACACACCACAGGCACATCGCATTGGATTAGCCCAAGTCCAGCATGTAGGAGTTGGGAGCAGTAACGCCAGCGTCAAGGCCCCAATGATGTCACTGTCCATTCACACACCTTTCACACATCATTCATTCAGCCGTGGGGTTCACTTCACCACCACGGCCGAGGGTGACACCCCTTACTTTCAGGAGTGCCACCCTCTCACATTCACACACCATTCACACTGTCCCCTGCACTCCTGACCGTGTGCAGTACAAAAATAAATTATAAATATCATATCCTGATCATTAAACGAAAAAAAATCTCATAACCTGAGAAAAATAATAAATAAACTCATGACCTGAGTATGTGAAAAACAATAATATAAACCAAGAAAAAAAACAAGGCCTCATCGGGGATGCCGGGGGCTTCTTCTGGGGGCCCCTCTCTGGCTCCGCAGCTGCCTGGATGGAGTGGGTGGGGGTGGGGGGGCATCTGGAGGTGGCTGATCCCCAGGTGGGCCACTCCTGGCAGGTGTGGCCTGCGTGCCCTCCAAGGCCCTGGCTATCCGTCCAAGGTAATTGTTCGTCTGGGCCTGCATCCGGAGCTGACGGGTCACCTGGTAATGCTGGGCCCGCCGACTCAGCCTCCCCTGCTCCCGGATGGCAGCACTGTTCCCATGGATGGCAGCAGTGTTGGCCTGGACGGCTGCAGTAAGGTGCTGGATATCCCCCTGCACCTCCCCCAAAGTGGTGACCACTGCAGCGCAATTACAGCTGACATCCTGCACTGCGTTGCTGAGGTTGGCAACGGAGCCCAGGCTGTCAGCCACTTTCTCCAAGTGCACCGCTATGGCCCCCATCTGTTCCGTCTGCCTGGCGTGATCCCTCGCCAACTGGTCCTGGACACCATCAGACACCCCCCTGGTCTTCTGGGTTGCCTTCCTGGGGCCAGAAGATGGATGTCCTCGGGTGGAAGGTGTCGCCCTTGAGGGGCTTCCAAGGATGGGGGAGGGGACGACAGACGGGCCAGGAGAAGGGGAGGAGACAGACAAAACCAAAGAAAAGTCCTGCTCTGCCACAGCAGGATCCTCCACAACCACCTCGGCAGGTGTGGTGTGGCCACTCTCCTCCTCCACAACCTCTTCACCACCCAGTGGCTCGGGCACATGATGGCGTGGGGGGGATGGGGTGGAATGCAGGCTGACAGATGATGGCCCAGCTCCGTCATCTGTGGATGACACAAAGCAGACACATGTTGGTGGTCCCACACACTTGGCACATGTCCCCCCCCCCCCCCCCAATGCAAAACAACAAATAGGGGATTATAAAACACTTACCTGTCCTTGTGCCTTCCTCCACGGAGTCATAGCCTGCGACCCCCTCCACCTGCTCCCTCTCCAGGCAGCGAGCAACCACCTCCTCCTCTGCGGTCAGGGTGACAGGACATGGGGGACCACCACCTGTGCCCCTCTCATACCTCCTGATGGAGGCCACCTTGTCCCTCACCTTGCGCCGCAGGTCATTTATTTTCTTTTGTATGTCCCCAGCAGTCCGGGTGGAGTAGCCCAGGACATTGACCCTGGCAGCAATCGACTCCAGGATGCCCTGCTTCCTCTCCCGGCTGGTCTTCCGGCTTTTTTTGCCATGGAGAAATTCATTATCCGTCTCCATAGCCGAGATAATCACTGAGACCTCCTGGGAATTAAAGTTGAGGTTCCTCCTCTCTCTGGGGGTAGCGGGAGCAGCCATTACAGTGCAAAAGTATCTTCCCTGGGGTGGGGGGAAACGGAACTACTTTTGCGCCGGAATGGCGTTTCCGCCAGCGCTTTTAAGCGCCCAGCGGAACGCATTGCGCTGACGTTTCCCAGGAAGTGGTGCCGACGGAAGTTGTGAGCATGCGCACAAGGGGGCGAGTGGAGCCGCACTCACTGCGCATGCTCCGTGGATGATGCGCTGAACGTAAGCCTCTGCGCTGGGCTCCGCCCATCATTTACATATGATCACACCCACTTCCACTTGCGTCGGGTTACGCCAGCGCATTATCGTTACTCTGGCGCAAGTTTACGCGCAACTGCTATGTGAATTACAGGACTTGCGCTGAAAGGGTCTTCAGAGTAACGTAAATGAGAAGCGTTACTCCAGAGGAAAGATACTCTCATCTACCTGAATCTGGCCCATAGGGTCTAAAAGCTATGGTACCAATTACTGAAAATTGATCAATTTGATCACATCTGATGTACTGACAGCTTCTTTCATTTCTTGAGACCCTAACATGCCAGAAAAGTACAAATACCCCCCAAATGACCCCTTTTTGGAAAGAAGACATTCCAAGGTATTTAGAAAGAGGCATTGTGAGTTTTTTGAAGTTGTAATTTTTCCCACAATTCTTTGCAAAATCAAGATTTTTTTCATTTTTATTTTCTTTCCACAAAATGTTCATATTAGCGGGTTATTTCTCACACACAGCATATGCATACCACAAATTACACCCCAAAACACATTCTGCTATTCCTCCCGAGTATGGCGATACCCCATGTGTGGGACTTTTTGACACAGCGTGGCCACATGGAATGGCGCCAAACTTTGCGACTTAAAAATCCCCATAGGTGACGCTTTAAATATTTTTACTGGTTACATCATTTTAGTTGGAGAAGAGGTCTAGGGCCAAAATGATTGCTCTCGCTCTAACGTTCGCAGCGATACCTCACATGTGTGGTTTGAACACCGTTTTCATATGTGGGCGGGACTTGCGTATGCGTTCGCTTCTGCATGCGAGCTCACGGGGACAGGGGCTGTATGCAGAGTATTGCGGAGTATGCCCAGAGTATTGCGGAGTATGCCCAGAGTATGCGGAGTATGCCAGAGTATTGCAGAGTATGCCAGAGTATTGCAGAGTGCCCAGAGTGCAGAGTTGCCGGAGTATGCAGAGTATTGCAGAGTATTGCAGAGTATGCCAGAGTATTGCAGAGTGCCCAGATTGCCCCCCAGAGTATTGCCCCCCAGAGTATTGCCCCCCCAGAGTATTGCCCCCCCAGAGTGTTGCCCCCCCCAGAGTGTTGCCCCCCCCAGAGTGTTGCCCCCCCAGAGTGTTGCCCCCCCAGAGTATTGCCCAGCATTGCAGAGTATGTGCAGCAGGAGGGATGGCTGAGCAGGGAGGGATGGATGGATGGATCTGTGACTACATTTGTCACAGATCCAGCCCGCAGCACTGGCGCTGCCATCCGCTCCCTTCCCTCTCCTCTCACACTGTACCGATCGGTACAGAGAGAGGAGGGAGGAACCGGCGTCATCAAATGACGCCGGTCTGTTTACATCTGATCGCGCCGTCATTGGACGGCGCGATCACGTGGTAAACCGCCGCTATCAGCGGCGATTTACCGTGATCCGTGACCCGCCGGGTCCTCTGGACCCGGCGGTCACGGACATTCCCGTGTGCGCGCCCCAGGGGGCGCGCGGGAGCGCGACTCTGGAATCACGTTATATAACGTGATCCCAGAGTTAAGCAACCACCTTGCCGCCGTTATTTTTCGGCAGGTGGTTGCTAAGTGGTTAAGTAGAGATTTTTGAGATTGTGCTTTTGTCTGTGAACAGTAAAGCTGGCCATACACTAGTATATTTTTGAACAAATGTTTATATGAAAATTCTCAGTATGTTTGCTGACTTGGAAAATGTCATTCAGAAGTACCTCGGACAACATGTGCTTTTAACATTTAATTTTGAAGTGAATAGACTTTTCTGAAGGAAAATCTAATTCGCTGTTAGAAATTTTGTCCATTTGAATTTTTTGAATTTTCTCATTACGAACACGAATGTGCATTTGACCCCACTAACAATTGGAAAATTCAATTAAATTAATGCTCTTAAAACGATGCGTTTTAAACAAACTACTAACATAATTGCAAGTTCTGCATTTTCAGAAATATGAGTTCTTTATTACGCCTCCAAGTTTGTAACAAATTGGAAAAATGGCAAATCACACGTCCGCTCTCCTCTCCTTCCTGCTTTGACCAGGAAAACGTATGACGTCCCTTCTGGGTCAGCCTCTGTGTTCCTGGCTAGCATTGCTGGCAATGGATGTATTTTCTTGTAATTTGAAACTATCAAATGACATGACATGACAAGTCGTTTTCTAGACCTTTGTGGTTACATCGACTGATATAAAATATTGGAACTGCTACTATTTTATACTCTAGGGTGTCTTCTTTCAGAAAATATATATTTTGTGGGTGTTTAGTAATCTTCAGGGATAAAATTATTTTTTAAACATATGTGAAAAAAAAAATGCAAATATGGCTCTGGCAGCGAAAGGTGTAAATGAGGCCTTTTACCTACCGGTAAAAGGTTAAGGGGGGTGGGTGGTGGTTGAGAGACTTTTTAATACAACATTACTGCTGTACTAGTTACTGTGTGGCTTTCTCCATTTTACAGGAAAAACAGTGAAGTCTAACAAGTGTTAACTACAGATCACAGTGGACACAAATACATTTGTGAAGTTTAGTTAAAAAAGCAATGATTGAAAGGAAAATTAAAATCTCTCTCGGCCCAAACCAGCAAAACTAAATATCACTGAGTCTATAAAAAAGGTGAGTGTTTTCTTTATTCTGTTGATCAAATATGTGTGAACTAATTGGTTAAAAAACAAAAAAAGAGAATTTGCATGTAAAAACATATATGTCTAGAAAAGAAAATTGGATTAGTAATGTAGTCAACAAGTGTAAAAATATATTATAAAATAAGAATGAATTCACCTATGTACCAATAAAGAGAACCAGAGAAAATCGTAGGCAGCCCATTATAAGGTGTGAAATCTTGTCTTGTGCCATCCAGAGATTTATCTACAAATTCTGCATTAACCAGTTGTTGTCACCAAAATGTAAAACATATCTAAAAAGTAAAATGCATATTCTACAAAAAAAATCATAATTTTCCTTTAATGGGCCTAAGGGCAACCAACATGTGAAATACTGTATTTATTGGCGTCTAACACTCACTTTTTTACGCTGAAAATAGAGGGTAAACTGTGCCTGCGTGTTATATGCAGGGGGCTGTGGAATGTTTTTTTCCTGAAACTTCCCTCTTAAAGTTAGGGTACGTGTTTTACGCCTGTGCGTGTTATACGCCGATAAATACGGTACATACTAATTGAAATCAGTGGTAGCAAGAATTCCACAATAGCCTATTTGTTTATAAAATGTTAAATAACTCAAATTGGTACTCCCAGATCTAATTTCTACTGTACAACCATAATGTTCTAAATTTTCAGCCTAATCCATAGACTACCACTCAAAAAAGAACACCATCATTCAATTTCTATTTTCCAAATTCTCAGCTACCCATACTTATTATACAACACTTACTGCATATGTTCAATATCATATACATATACATATATACACACAGTACAGACCCAAAGTTTGGACACACCTTCACATTCAAAGAGTTTTCTTTGTTTTCATGACTATGAAAATTGTAGATTCACACGGAAGGCATCAAAACTATGAATTAACACATGTGGAATCATATACATAACAAAAAAGTGTGAAACAACTGAAAATATGTCATATTCTAGGTTCTTCAAAGTAGCCACCCTTTGCTTTGATTACTGCTTTGCACACTCTTGGCATTCTCTTGATGAGCTTCAAGAGGTAGTCACCTGAAATTGTCTTCCAACAGTCTTGAAGGAGTTCCCAGAGATGCTTAGCACTTGTTGGCCCTTTTGCCTTCATTCTGCGGTCCAGCTTACCCCAAACCATCTCGATTGGGTTCAGGTCCGGTGACTGTGGAGGCCAGGTCATCTGGCGCAGCACCCCATCACTCTCCTTCTTGGTCAAATAGCCCTTACACAGCCTGGAGGTGTGTTTGGGGTCATTGTCCTGTTGAAAAATAAAGGATGGTCCAACTTAACGCAAACCGGATGGAATAGCATGCCGCTGCAAGATGCTGTGGTAGCTATGCTGGTTCAGTATGCCTTCAATTTTGAATAAATCCCCAACAGTGTCACCAGCAAAGCACCCCCACACCATCACACCTCCTCCTCCATGCTTCACGGTGGGAACCAGGCATGTAGAGTCCATCCGTTCACCTTTTCTGCGTCGCACAAAGACACGGTGGTTGGAACCAAAGAACTCAAATTTGGACTCATCAGACCAAAGCACAGATTTCCACTGGTCTAATGTCCATTCCTTGTGTTCTTTAGCCCAAACAAGTCTCTTCTGCTTGTTGCCTTTCTTTAGCAGTGGTTTCCTAGCAGATATTCTACCATGAAGGCCTGATTCACACAGTCTCCTCTTAACAGTTGTTCTAGAGATGTGTCTGCTGCAAAAGATGGCTACTTTGAAGAACCTAGAATATGACATATATTTTCAGTTGTTTCACACTTTTTTGTTATGTATATAATTCCACATGTGTTAATTCATAGTTTTGATGCCTCCAGTGTGACTCTACAATTTTCATAGTCGTGACAATAAAGAAAACTCTTTGAATGAGAAGGTGTGTCCAAACTTTTGGTCTGTACTGCGTGTATGTATATGTGTGTATGTGTGTGTGTGTGTGTGTGTATGTATATATATATATATATATATATATAAATATATATATATATATATATATATATAGTATATATTAAACGTCCTTCCATTGCACAGAATAAAAGCTGTTCATTCAGAGGAACAGAGATAGGGAACATAAAAACTGCACAATCCCAACTAAGGAGCTGCCTTCAAACACAAAAATTAATAAATCAAGGAGTCAAACCATTGGTAACAGTAATTTTAAGCTTTTAGGGGTCTAAGTTTTTACTTGATGCCTAACACACCTTCCCACTTGCCACTTTTTTTGGAAAATAACTCAATAAATGGAACATATCTGCACATCAGCTCCCCCAAATGCAAGCTGCATTTAAAGCTTAACTCCAGGCAAAATCAAAAATGATTATTGCAGTTGGGCTCCCCTACATATATGAATATAGGAATATGAAAAGCAGTTTCACTTACTTTATCCATCCTGCAGGCTTCCTCTCAGCTGCATGACTAATCCCCCAAAGCCAGTTCTCTTCACTGCTCTGTCAGTCACAGGCACTCTAGAGTCAACATGTACAATGCAGGTCCAGCTGTCCTCTAATTCAAGTGAGGACGCTGAGGGCCAACCTACAACCAAGAGTGTGGGAAAGACGAGGAAAGCACTGGATGCTGGGGTAGTGAGGTATAATGTAACGAAAGCTGCTTTTTATGTTTTCCCCTTGAAAGAAAGAAGAAAAAAAAAAGCATTAAACCCTTGCAATACGGAGGGGGGGGGGGGGGCTGCATGCTGCATGTGACGTGGCAAAAATTATACAGCATGCTACGTTTGGCAAGCAGTACTGCTGCCAAATGACTGATGCAAGTGAATGGGGTTGCACCCCAAAGAAATATATTTAATCTTAGATATTTGCCAGTTTACTAGTGTAGCGGGGTTATCCGGTCAGAGTCTAGTGACAGGACCCCTCCCTTTTTCCCTGGAACTTTACTTAAGCCTGTAAATATGTTAGATACTGTTATACAAGTTATGCATTGCGGGACTACAAATAGCAGGAGATATGGACTCCATGGACTCGTAGGAGAAATGGACTACAATTCCCGCAATGCTTTGCTCTCCAGGAGGATGTGACGTTCCGCTAGTTCGGGGGAGGAGGTTACTTGAGGAGGAGGCGGTCGGTTTGCTCCCTCTCTTGGACCCGTCATCTCTCCTGTGTGGAGCTGCTGACGGAGATTGCCGTGGCCTAGGCCGGAAGCCGGGGCCTAGATCTGCCGAGAGGTCAGCAGTCCAGACGGAAGCAAGACCTCAACTCCAGCCAGTGTTCCCCGAGCTCGAAGAGGTTGCCCAGCTGACGACTGTAGCAGTGGAACATCCTTGTCCGGGATCCTGTGTGTGTTCTGGAGCAACATCCGAACGGCGGGTTATTTTTCTTCTTCCCGAGAAGGAATCAGGCGGGTCGGCCCGTGGGGGGTGAGAGCATTTGCTCAACCTTTGACTACCTGGCTATCACAGACACCCAGTTTCTATTTACCAGTTACGGAGATACGTTTGGCCTGTAGAAAATTCTGAGGCCTAGTTAATCATCCAAATACTGTAGTGACCGACGCTGACGGGCGATCTGCCCCATCACGTTTTACTACCATAGACATTCTGTTGGGGAGTTCCCTCTTGTTACCGTTACCAGTGGATTATAAATTCACGTGCACCAACCGGCCGCTACAAGCGCATTTACTAATCTAAAGGATTTGTCCATTAGGGACGCTCGCGAGCATAGACTGATTCCTGAGTTTAGGCGGGTGGTACCACTCTTAGGTATAGAATATCTGTTAAAATTACATTGACCACTGATTCTCACAAGGGCCCTTGCGAATCAGTTTGAGTTACGGCTGAATGATTGTGTTTTCATTTAAACCCTATGCTTATTACTTCTAAGTGCCTTGCAGTAAACTTACCCTTTAAAAATCAATCATATTTACTGTGTGGAGTTTATTTTCTCGCTCGGAGGAGTCATATCACCACGGCAGGTAATTCATTATTGTATACCAGGGGTCTCAAACTGGCGGCCCTCCAGCTGTTGCGAAACTACAAGTCCCATGAGGCATTGCAAGGCTGACAGTTACAAGCATGACTCCCACGGGCAGAGGCATGATGGGACTTGTAGTTTCCCAACATCTGGAGGGCCGCCAGTTTGAGACCCCTGTTGTATACTGTGTGTCTGCTATTGTGACCTCGTAGGGGTCACAATACCCTACTGCCAGACTTCTGATGTGTCAAGGGCGTGTTCGAGCTAATTAATTAAGGGGTGAGTTGAGCTAAGGGAGTAGATCCCATACAAATAAACCAGCGGCTCCTTCGGGGGTGAGCGCTGCACTAGAATTTCAGATGGCTTTTTTTTTTTTCGGTTGCGGTGTGGTATATTAATAGAAAATCCCTGTTTGGCTACATAAAAAGTATTCAGGAGGCGATTGGCGAATACCTGACAGCTGCAGCTCTACCACCCTTTGAACTGCCTAAATCATAGCTGACATCCTGGTAAATTTCTAAAGAACATGTTTGTCGGCAAGTAGCTTGTGGGTTTGGTTGCGTCTTGATTAACCCATGCTGCAAAAAATAGAATGAATGAATGAATGAAAAACTTATATAGCGCAGCACATGCGAACTGAATCGCCTCTGGGCGCTTGTTCCTGTCTCCTTTGATATCAAAAGAGATGTGTCTTGATCTTTCTCCTAAAAGCTAGGTGATTCTCCTCCAACCAAATGCTGGCTGGTAAAGCGTTCCATAGTCTGGGACCTTGGACCGCAAATCTTCGCTCTCCTTTGGCCTTGTAGTTGGCTTTCGGAACCTGGAGCAGGTTCTGATTGGTGGATCGCAAAACACGATTGGGGTTATGAGCTTTTATTTTTTCGCATAGATATTGGGGAGCATCCCCATGGAAACATCTATGCGTAAGAGAGCTTTAAAAACAATTCTGTCTTTGGTAACCAGTGAAGGGATCTCAGTGAAGGTGAGATGGATTCCCAGGGTTTTTTCCCAGTCACAAGTCTGGCGGCCGTATTCTGAACGACTTGCAGACGAGCGATTTGGTACTTGGGGAGTCCGAGGTAAAGGGCATTTGCATAATCCAGTCTGGAGTTAACAATTGCTCCCACCACGACTGCTAAATCTTCTTTGGGGATGAACGGAGTAAGTCTGCGTAGTAGGCGCAGCAGATGGTGGGATCCGCTGATTACTGACCCTATTTGTGCGTCCATTGTCATAAAGGAGTCAAAAATGACCCCAAGACTTTTGACTTTGGCGCTAGGGGTGATAATTTTGCCCAGAATAGGCGGGGGTGTCCATGCTGTTGAAGGTTGATTCCTGCGCTTGGCGTGAAACAGGAGAAGTTCTGTTTTCGCTCCGTTGAGTTTAAGATAACTCTTTGTCATCCAGTCCTCTATCAAAGAGAGGCAGGTCTCTAAATTGAGGTGGTGATCCTTTATGTTGCAGATGCGGAAATAAAGTTGCGTGTTGTCTGCATATGAGTGATAGAGCAGTTTTTGGCTGCTGATAATCTCAAAAAGAGGACGAAGGTAGATGTTAAACAGCACCGGTGACAGAGGCGATCCTTGAGGGACTCCGCATGTTACTGTGCGTTTCTCAGATGTGAAATGTCCTAGCTTCACTGTTTGCGATCGGTTTTCCAGAAAAGAGGAGAACCAAGATAAATCGCCTTCTGCGACTCTGGCTACTTCAGCAAGCCGCGTCAGTAACAGTTTGTGGTCTACAGTGTCGAAAGCTGTGCTTAGGTCCAACAGAACCAAAAGACAAGATTCTCCTTCGTCTGCGGCCTCGAGAACATCGTCCCATATTTTGAGCAATGCGGTTTCAGTCCCGTGTCCGGGACGGAACCCTGATTGTAATGGGTCAAGTAGCTTGTGGGTATCCAGATGCTGTTGCAGCTGTTGTACCACTACTTTTTCCATTACCTTTGAGAGTACATTGAGGCTTGTTATGGGCCGGCGGTGGAGTGGGTCCTTGGGGTCCAGGGAGGATTTCTTCAGGATGGGTTGGATTATACCCTCTTTCAACTGTGAGGGTACTATGCCCTCCACGAAAGACTGGTTGATAAGCTGCGTGATGGGAGGAGCCAGGATGTAGGCGCATTCCTTCAGCAGTTTTGTGGGGATAATGTCATTTGGCGCTGTGCCATTACGCAGAGTACAAATGACATTCTTAGTGGTCTCAATGGAGATGGGTGCCAAGGTGAACTTACCTGATATAGGAGAATTACTATGGGTGTTGTGTGAGAGGCTGCAGGGGGGACTGGGGGGGGAATTATTTTGCTGAATGCTTTCACGGATCGCCTCAATTTTATTAATGAAGCAATTCGATAGTTCATTGCAAAATTCTTGTGTGTCTTCATTGGGGGCTTCAATACATCTTGGGTTCACGGTCTGAGTGACCAGCTTGAAGAGTTCGCAGGGGGCGGTTTAAGGCACCGTTGATAGCCTCAGAAAAGTATTTTTTCTTGGCTTGGAAAATTTCTTTGTGGTATTTACTTGTCGCCGCTTTGTAGATGGATAGGTTTAGCTCTGAAGAGCTTCTTTTCCAGGCATATTCGGCCCTTCTGCGTTCTTGCTTCAGTAACGACAGCTGGTTGTTAAACCAGCTGCGGTTGTTTTTCGGATGCGGGTTCGTCGTTTCGGCGCTACCAAGTCGGCTGACTGTAGCATGGCCGAGTTTATGGCTTCCAATGTTTCAACGGCCGTTTGATGCGGCTGAGTTGTTTCTATTTTTTTCCTTAAAGTGGTTTTGAAGAGTTCCGAGTGGAGCTTCTTCTGACATCTAGTCCAGTGTGTTGTCACTGGATTTGA